>JAAGAY010132494.1:0-22226 GCA_011801015.1 Ardeotis arabs
CACTGGAACAGGTTGCCCAGAGAGGTGGTGGATGCCCCATCCCTGGAAACATTCAAGGCCAGGCTGGATGGGGCTCTGAGCAACCTGATCTAGACGGGGATGTCCCTGCTTCTTGCAGGGGGGTTGGACTAGATGACCTTTGAAGGTCCCTTCCAACTCTAACCATTCTGTGATTCTATGATTCTATGATTAGCAGCTCCAGCTCCCATTGCTGGCAGGCCTGGAGCCCGAGGAGATGCAGTATTAGAGCAGGACGGGCAAGAAGGCAGTAGCTAGGAGCACAGAGGGGTAAACAAAGATCTGCAATTCACTGCTTTTCTGTGGTGGTGTTGCCTCTGGGGTCTTTCAGGAATTTCTCAGTTATCTTGGCCTTTTCGGTGCTCTCGGATCTCCAGCACAGGTTAATATTCCAGATGAGTGTTGTCCAGCTGTGAGTGCTGTGTAACTGGCTTCCTGTGTTGGAAGGAACAGATGAGATCCACTGGTGATAAGGGAAGAGCCTCAAATCATTTTAAGTGCTGCAGCTTTAGAAATCATAAAAACAGTAGTGATGGCTCAGCTGGACTACCCAGTTTCTTCATGTTTTCCTTCCTGTCCTGCTGGCTGCTAGCCAGGATGAGCAGGATGATCTTTAGGCTGGTGCAGCCTGAGCACTAAGGAGGCTCTATGTATAAAACTGACCATTTTTGCTGGAAACTCCTCCTTCATTTAAGTTCATGGCTTTAAAATGCACTAGATGGAAATCAATCTGAATCTGGAAGATTAAAAAAAAAACCTTGCGCGAGCAGAAGAGCTCTCGATCCTTCATCTGTGGTATTTGTATATGTGGTGCTGTTCTAATTGTAGGATGCCACAGAACCAGTTTGTGAGTGTTAGGAAGAACAATTTGGCACAGGCAGAACAGGCTGATGAAGAAGGAGCAGCTTGTTGCACAGAGCCTGGCACTGTGTGCCGACAGAGGAGTGCTTCTGTTCTGCCTCTGGTCAGAACAGTCTGCACTGCAGCTGGCTCTGTGCTCTATCGAAAAGAGACAAATTGTACACTTTGAACTGGGTCACTGTGCTTTTTCTGTTGGGTTGGTTTGGTTTTTTTTTTTCTAGATAATAGGATAGTTCTCCAGATGTGCCTGAAAGGAGCATTAAGATCTGCGGTGAGATGACCACAGTGCAGTCAGGGCCTGCCAAGGTTTATCGGCACTGAGGCTGACAGCTTTTTAATCATGCATAGTTTTATTTAGTGGTATTATTGACATGCACTGAAGTATTTCCTTTTATCTAGTTTAATTCTCTTATAGCAAACTGATTCCAAACCAGTGGTGAGAACACCTACAGTCAGTGCTGTTTTACTTAGGCCCGTCAGATCCCTTTTCCAGAGCAAAGCTGCTGCTCTCTGAGGTTGAGCTTCCAGCTGGCCAGGGCTTGAGCTTTCTGCTATGACTGGTCCAGGTGAATATTAATTGCTTCACTTTTGTTGCTCTGAAAAATTATACGTAGCAAAAAATCCAACCTAGGTAGTATTACTGTGCAAAAATAAGTTACGTATCTCCTTTTTCCTCTTTGTGGTGTTGTTTGGGACTGAAGGTCAGCGAGCACCCCTGCGACAGGCGCTGGCTGTTACGCAGGAGGTGCACCTGGGTTACTGCCCTTTTGTAAGGTGCATGCTTCTGATTTTGCAGGAGTTGAGGAGTTAATCTGGTCCATCCAAAGACTGATGTTTATACAAAGTGTAAAGCCAGTGACATTTACCAGGCACTTACTGGCATAGTTGATTGGGAGTCAGTGGATGGGGATTTATTTTTTTAGCTGTCTTTGTTCTGCAGGGTTGCTAATATTCCCAAATGGAGTGTGCTTTTATCAGCAGCATCTGTGGTGCACAGTCTGACTCATGTGCTCTTTGAGTGAGGATGACAAATGGAGAGTGGAGACAAACAACTCCCTGGGATCAGCCTGCACCGAGAAGGGGAAGGAGAGAACGGTCATCGCAGAAGTCATTTCTAATAATGTCCTAATTACTGCCCTCATGTGGGGAAGTTTGGCCTTTTGCTTCTGAAGAAATAAAATTTAGACTTCTTCAGAAGCAGAGGAGGGAAAACCAGCACCTCTGACAAACAGATTGAAAACTCTGCAGATTTTCGGTTCCCCTCCACTTGAGGAGTGACGTGCCCTCAATGCACCTCTAGTGCCTTGAGTCTGATACTCAAAACATCTTTGCATGCTTGCAGCACCGGAGGGCAGTTTGTTGTTGAAGACATCCTGCACTTGCTGATCTGACTCACAGCGCTGAAATTTAATATACTCTGTTACAGCAGCGGCCTGGCATCCTGGTGCAGCTGTCCAGCAAAGGTACCGCGTGTCCCCTGGCAGCAAGCTATGCCCCTGGCACCAGGACAGGTGGAAACAGTCAGTGTTGACTGTTAAAAGAGCTCAGTCACACTCTTTCCTTTGGCTAATAATAGCTAGGAAATGTTTACCACACTGTACGCTGGATTTTAACCTCATTTATTTATCAGGTGAAATTGCAGTGGTGCACTTGTCCTGCACAGGGCTCACATGGTTAATGGTGAAATGCAGCTTAGTGAATTAGCTTTGATAGTCAAGTCAGACCTCGAAAGCTGTGTGTCTGCACCTGTGGCTAGCTAAGGGTGGAAGGGCAGGGGAAAACAAAACAAAGCCCTTTCCCAGGGCCACCTTCTGAGTGAGCGCCTCGGTTGTCACAGCCTCCGTTTTCCATGTGCCACTGACAGGTGGGAATTTGCTCATCACTCTTATGGTCGTTTCTGAAGAGGGTTGGGGGCAGGTAGAGGAGTTTCCATGCAAACTCGTATCCTGACGTGAAGCTGGGGATATCTCTGTGGTAGACAAGGCCGTGCTCTGAAATGCCTTTTTGGAAAAGTGAAATCCTAATTCTGGCATTTGTTGAAAGGGGATTGCCTACAGTCATCCTTTTTAGGAATGGATGGTGTGAAATTAAGCTGCCTGGTTTCACTTTGATGTTCCTTTTAATTTTCACTAGAACATACCCATTTTCTCTTAATTTCCCCTACGAAAAAATGCTTTTAAAAATTATTCTTCAGAAGAGACCACTAACTGAAATTGAAATACAGTCTTCAAGAAATTGTACAACTTTGATCACTAAACTTAAAAGCTAAGAAGGAGATGGGATTAGAGCTGTGACTTCTGCAGATAAATTTGTGATGAGCATCTGTGACTTGAACAGAAATTAAAGGGGGAATAAACATCTGTCCTTTAATCAGCTCTCCAGCTTATTAACCTCTTGAATGCAGTGTCTGGCCAAAGGGTTCAGGGCATATGAAAGTCACAAATCTCTTCCCCTTTTTGGGGACAGTGTTTTGTTGTTGTTTTTTTTCCCCCTGTGGTATTTTAATGGTAAACACAGCAGGACGCTTTTGGAGCACGTTAAATTACTCAAGATTTCCTCTAGTCTTAACCCATCCATAACTTCAGTCAACCGAATGGTCTCATTTTGGGTTCCTGTGTGAGGTATTTGCTGAAGTGCAGTGGTGCTTTTGAATTTGGATCAGCCGATGTACCTGGGAAGCCTGGCAGAAGACGGAGATAGCTGCTGAGCTGCAACCCAACTCCTGTGCAGAGTGGATGGGAGCTGAACGTGAGCCGTTGGTGTCTTCTGAAGATCGGATGAGTTCACTGGACAAGATGACTCCTCTGCAAAAGATGAGTTGCTAGCCCAGCAACCTGGGTGCCATGTATAAATTAATTCAGCATGTATTTGCCTTTTCCCATGCAAAGCTACATCAGAGGTTTAATTTAAGTTCTGCTTTCATGGTAGCCCTTTGCTTAAAACTGCTCTCAAGCTTTGAAAGCCAAGCCTTACTTGGAGAAGTCTACCAGCAGCATGTCCACAGGCTTTCCTGAGTGCGGGCATTGCTCCAGGGTGTTGTGAGATGAACTGGTGGGGACAGCTGCTTTCCTGCAGCTGTCCCTGTTTGTGCTTCACGCACTGGGTCCGGAATTCCTCCCTGAAGGAAGAGGGAAGAGCCCCTTGTCTGCTGACAGCTGGAAGCGTGAGTGGAGGTGAAGGCTGTCACACCCTGCAGCCCACTCCCTCCTCTGCCCGTGCCCTGGGCTGCTGTTCCAGGAGTTTCGGATAGTTCTGCAAAACTTCGGCAGAAAATCAGTTTATCTTGTTTTGGCACAAAACTTGCAGCTTAATTGCAACACTGTTTATCTTGCTTGAAGCAGAGGCCTGAGAAGGAGGACTTGTTTATTATAAACTTGCAAATAGCTTTGGACAGCTACTGTATCCAGATTTAAACCCTTAGAAAGTGTATCTGCTCTGGTGATACTGCAGCAGCGGGTTAAGGCAATTAAAGCAGCCTCCCTGTGCTCCTCAGGCACTTCCCAGATATGTTCAAGGAACTGTCATTTTTGCATTTAGTACACGTAGAACTGGCTGTGCCGCAGTCTGATGCTTCTTTCCTGGCACTAAAAGACATTTGTTAATTGAGAGAGGGGAGCACATGGCACGGCCTTTCAGTGCCTTAATGCTGCGAACGTGGGGCCACAGCAACTGCAAGAGGCAGCTGTCTCTTCGCAGGCCTTCCCCTGGGTGGTGGGGATGGCTCAGCAGGATGCTCCGCTGGCTTTTATGGACCGCAGTCATCAACGGCGAGCCAAAGCCATGTGGCACGCTGGGCTCTGCCTTGCTTCAGCGGCTCCAGCGGCAAAGTGGAGCTTTTTGTAATTATCTCAGACGCTCTATCTGGCGCTCCAGGCTATATAGGAGCCAAGAGGCTCACATGGAGCTTCAGCCATTTATTGCTTTTAGCTTTGGGGTGCTGTTGCCTTCAAGTACACTTTTTCAGTTTCTGTAAGTCTACTGACTTTGCTTTATTTGCTCCAGAAGAATATTAGCTAAAAGCTGGTTGGCTTTGCCATGTAATATGTTGCAGTTTCTCTACTCCAAATTCAAATGTCACCGTACTCATCCATCACTCATGGATTTGAGCGGGCATTTTGTCATCTTGTCACTGCTGTAAAATTGCCAACAGTTCAAGGTTGGCAGCCAAATCTTAATGTGATACTGGTGGGAGTATGCTGTTCTTCAGCGATGCTCTTTGAGGACCAAGGTATTTGACATTAGGAGTATGCAACGGTGGTCCAGAGTGGCTTTTAAGATGTTGTTTACCTTGATGCCCTGACTTGGAGGAGCAATTAGGGCTGGTGTTGATGAAGTTGGACATTGAGGGGCTACAGGATTCCTGTGGAGTCGGGAACCTGCTGTCCTGTCCCAAGTGTCAGCAACTGGTTTGTGAGTCATTTAATCTTAACAATAAGATTTCAAAACTATTGCAAGGTTCGTAGTAGTTTTCTTGTTGCGGCATGCTCTGCCTCTCTCCCGGTTCTTAATGCTGTCAGCTCCTTTAAAATGTTAGTTCATGAAGCTCTGATATTCTGCTTTTTGGTTTCTCTTTCCTTAAACAGCCCCTGGAAAACTCACTACGCAGTCGTTTGAAGAGGCTCCTAACATGGTAGCAAACGCTGCGAGGGGAAGGCTCTGTCTTACTCTTGCCATCTGTCTTGCCGCACACTCCAGATGATGCAATGTGCTGTATGCCATATCAAAATAAACTCTTTATTTTTAACAAAACTGCATTTAAGACACATTAGCAGCGTACTCAGCCAATCCCTAAATTTGGGACTGACCTTACTTAATTCCTCAAGGCATGCTGCCACACTGCATCCTTCAGTGCTGGAGCTGGCACTGATGAGCTGCAGACTCCTACTCTGACATTTCAGAAAATGAGACTCTGTTCCACCGTAGTGCTTGGAGCCGGGCTGACTTACGCTGATTCACTGGGTACAAGCGGTGTTTATCTTCAAAGGACGTGCGTGTGTGCTCACAAGGCTTGACTGTAGAGTAATCTCTAGGACAAACTGAGTTGAGAGCCGAGTCTGACGGATCTAGGCGTCAGAGACCGAAGCTTTGGAGATGAAACTGGTGCTGGTGGAGGAGCTGGAGGGGCTGTGGCCAGCAGCTGGCACCTCACACGCAGCTCAGCTGCTCTGTCCCCTGCAAGTTGCGGTCGGGTCACTGTAGTATCAGCTGTTCTTTTTCATTAATAGTTTGTTTTATTTTGTTTGCTTGCTGTGTGGGTGGCAGCACGAGATGTGTCATGATTCTCCGAGTGGTTTAACGAGCGTTTTCTGCTTTCTACTCCCTCTGCTACCACTCCCTGTTGTCCTGCAGTTATTGCCTCTGTCCCCGGGTTGGTCATGCTACAGCTGGGCTAGTTCACTGCAGAGACATGCATAATTAGTCCCTTTTTTTACATCTGAAAATGAATGTAGAGTGATCTGAGCGCAAGCTGAACACTGTTTGCAAGCAGATCTGCTGCTGTCAGACGTGTAGAATTGTCAGGTCTAAGCCATGGCTGGTAGAAAAACCGGCCTTGAGCATGCAAGCTAGCGATAATTGCGGATTTTACTGCTAGACCACTTTGTGTTATTTTAAAAGTTTAGCTGAATAGAGAGCGCTTGAGCCACAGATGTGCTGCCTGTCATTTCCCCTGGTGATCTTTAGGATAAGTAACTTCTCCAACCTGCTCCAAAACGTCTCTGTTTAATTTTTGTCTCACTCCAAAGTAAGCCAGGAGCTAGTGTGTGGGACACTATAGCAAAAAACACACTTGCTGAGGAGTAGGAGAAAGTTAGCAACAGGCTGCTCTTGTCTGAGATCCTTGACCTGCTGCTCTGCTGTCACTGTGAAGTCCGTTCCTGCATCAGGGACCTTGAGGGCGTTTGGGACGTGAATGAGTGATTGGAAAGCAGACTGGGCTCAAACCAGTGTTTAAAAACAGTCTTTTCTAGGTGCATGTTCATTTCTCAGGAATTTGATCACTTTTCATCTTTCTATTCTGGTTACAAATAAACAAAAAAATCACACACCACTTTCCTTCTCTTACAACTCAGAGGAGCTTTCAGGGCTTGTTTTGTCCATCAGTCAAGAGTGAAATTCAGTGTTTATGTCTCCTGAGGAAGAATGAGGTCAGAGCAAATGTTATCAGTACTGATTCTTGTAGTTCCTATTTATGGAAGCATTTCCTTCCACTTCAATAAGTAAAAACAAGCCAATCTTTCCTTTACATGAGTCCAGCCGTTGCCCCAGATCAACAGCCTGGTTGGGAGCTCACCGAAAGTCAGTCGTAGTCTTCTGCAGTGGCATTGAATTCACTTTCTAGTGACCCAGTCATTTCCCCTGGCATTTCCAGCTCTGGTCCATGGGATTTTTGTGCTGTTAGAGCGATGACGTTCTCCCTGCAAGGACTGGATTTACCTCATTTCACACTTAACGTCAAGCCACTCTGCATGTAATGTCTGCAGCATCCCAAAGCCCTCGGAGGAGGGGATGAGTGAATGCACACGCTGGATTTATTTGTGTTATTACTCTTCGGTGACTAATCCACCTGGTTTCTCATTGTCATATTCTGTAGTGACTTTCACCTTTTCTCCAAGCATTTCCTCCTTAGTAGGAAGTGTTGGTGCTCTGCAGCAGGCAGGTTGCCTCTCCTCCATCAGTTACCCACTGTCAACTGGCAGGTTGTAGTTCGGTTACTACCTTGGGTCGTAGCTCCTCCTTTGTCCCTGCACCATTGCTAAAACATTTGCCTCCCTTTGCTGGCACTAAGAGCTTGTAGAGTAAACTCCAGCTCTGTTAAGATGATGTGTAAGACGCTTTTCTGAGTAATACTGACATTTTACCCGAAAGTTGTGCCCTTGCGAACAATTCTGCTCTTATCTGGTAAAAGCTCTGTCTGTGTAAGCACAGTTCTTACAAAATTATTATGTGCAGGGTAAAGTGAACTTTCTCCCTGTGTTTTTAACTTTATTCCTAACTGTTTGAAAACCATTGGATGGACAGAAGGGTTTTGAGGGGTGGAGCAGGTTCTGCCTTTCTGTAGCAGCTGCAGTGGGAGTCCAGGGTGCTCCAAGCATCATGCTTGTCCCTATTGCAGCATGGCCCTGGCAATCCCTGCTGCATCTCTGGCAGTTTCTGGAATACTAAATTCCCAGGAAAGAGTGAAGGAAGCAGCTAAAACGTTCCTATTTAAAACCATTCCATCACTGAAGAGCCTTTTGAAGTACCTTGTGGATTTAGAGGCAAAAGTCCCATGAAAGATACTTCTCCATCAACTTGTCTGATGCTGCAATCAGATGAGGGAGATTTTTTTTCTTGCCCCTTTCACACCAAAACCTTACACGGACTCTACGGTGAGGAGGAGAGCTCGCACGCACTGTCCGGGTTCCTGGACACTCGAGGAGGTGTCAGTGCAACTCGCTGGCCTCAGGTGCCGAGCGGCGGAGCGTGGCACCGCTTGCCAGCCAGCGCCGGGCAGGGCTGCAGGGTGGCCGCATCTGGGGCGAGGAAGAGGAGGAGACGCATGATGCCAAGGGCTGTACTTGTTCTGCCTAGTGGGCTTTTTTTTAGCAATAGTAGTAACTGATATCAAAACAGCTTTTGGCCACCTCAGCAAACCCAAATAGGCATTTTTCAAAAGATATTAAAACCTGCTTTTCTTCCTTTTATTTTTAGCATAGGAGAATCTCAGTGCGAATGAGAAACTTTACGCAAATAGCAGCAGTCGTTTGAGGTTCTCGTATAGCATGAGGACTTTCCCTTTTTAAAATAAATCCTGTTACTTCAGCTAGCTGCTAGAAATAACCTCTGCCTGCCACTGACGAGGCAGCGTGGGCCTGCGCCTCGTGTTTCTTAATTCCTGCTGCAAGTCCTTCGGGAATGTTGTGTGTGGCGCTGTCTGCGGTGGAACGAGAACTGAGAAATCTGCAGGGCTTTCTCTTGGCTTTTCTGAGACAAGCCTGGTGTAAGTCAAAGCTCCCACGGATAACACTGGGGTTTTAGTAGGATCTGTAGGCAGGTTGAGTTGGGTTCCCATTGCATGAGGTGCTGATGGAGTTGGTTGACCATTTTTTGGCCTTGGAGAGCTTGCTGTCCCAGTCTGCCCCATAGTAACCTGCTGCATGGACTGGAAAAAAGATCAGAAATTGGACTGAAGAGCCATAGTGGGATAAGGTTTAGGACTGGGTCCTTCTGGGTGTAGCTAGGTTAGTGCGAGACTTGAAGAGGTTAAGTAGTGGGAAGTGAGACCAAAGTCCAGGTTTTTAACGACTTGGAATCTGAGGAATTGACAATTAGCTTTCATAGCAAAACAGGGCTGCTAGAAATTGCACTTCTTGCTTCGTTAAGACCTGTCTCTTTCATATGTCTAAATTAAGTTCTGCAGACAGTCAGGAGCCAGTTGCAAAACAAGCCTGTAATGTGTAGTTAATGGTCCTGTATTAAAATGAAATTGCATGAAAGTCTGGTGTGTTGCAGCACAAACAGGACTGCTGTAAATGTGCCTTGCCTGGCTTAACCTCATTTTTTTCTGTTTTATGATGCCTGAGTGAGAGCAGGGGAGTTGTTGCATCAGGACCACCTCTCCCTAAGGATCTTGGAGAGAGACGAAAAAAGATTGCATCCCTGTTTCAAGCTGTTGCAAAGGACGTCCCCGGTCCTCTGGCAGCAGAACGGGGAGCAGCTCGGCAGCACGTGCCTCCTCCCAGCCCCGCCGTGGGACGGCTCCAGCCTTGGCGGTGTTACCTCTGCACCTTACCAAAAAGCTGCCTGTGAGTTAGCATCTGACTCAGCTTTGTCCTTTTGCTGGAGTGAAAAAGCGATGTCTTGGGGGTTTTTTGTCTTCCTCCCCCTCTCGCCGAGCCCGCGGTGTGGCGGAGGGGAGCTGTATGTGGTGCTGGCTACGTGGGCAGGGAGATGCTGTAGGAGGGTTCCCCGACCCCGGAGCCGCTGCAGTGATGCAGCCCATTGACGTACTTTCTCCTGCATCAAAGTGACGGTTGCCTGGCTGCCTCACTGAGCCCAGCGCGCTTTTTTGTGTTTAATATTAAAGTACAAAGCCGTGCAAAAACCACATGCTTTTTTACTCTTTGAAGTGGTGCTGGCTAACTGCCTGAAAAACATTCTCCAGCGGTGGTGGAAAAAATCCCATTACGTTTTACAAATATTTTTGTTTTATTTCAGCCCTTTCTTTCAGAAGCTTGACAATAGTCCTCTGGAGACTTGATCTCGTGTTGCTGGCAGAGGCTGACCCATCCCCACAGCTGCCTGCCTTCAGTGCTGCAAACAGGATTTGCAAATAAATTTTGAAGAAATAAAACTTGCATTTAGATGGCCACTTGGTGTTTTTCTTTCAACATTGTACAATCTGGTTTAACATCGAGGTCTCAGCAAACTGAGGGTTGAACGTGCAGCCTGGTGTTGTAACATGTGCTCTTTGAGACTTAAGTCCAGAGGTTTTTGAGTAGCCTGAATGTATTACTGCTAACCTTATATAGCAGGCTTTAAGATGAAAAATGAGAGTCAGTTTGGTATTTTCAAAATTAATGTATAGTTCCTGAGTAAGAAATACTGGACTAAACGTTTTTGGAACGGGCAAGAAGGAGGGGTAGTAGGATCAGCTGTCGAAGCTGACAGTGTGTGGCACTGATGGGGTGCGTACGTAATCTGTAACTTTTTAGTGCACTGGTAATGTGTTCCTCAGAGCTTCATCTGCTGAATGAAGATGTTAATTAGCCAAGGATTAACATCTCTGCTTTTATGCATTACAATGCTAGGTATGCACGCCGAGGGTGAGTCTCTTCTGTGATCTTTATCCAGGCCTGGTCACTAAAAGGCGGTGTTTCAGGGATAAAAGTGGCCTTCTGTAGCTTGCCAGCAGTAGCACAGCGGGGCAGGTGGCACCTCGAGTCTGCTTGGAAAAGATACTCTGTTTGTCCATTTTTCTGTCAAATGCAATTAGCATGAAATTGCAGGAATGCAAATCGGGATTGAAGGGCACACGGCAAGGCTGGACTTGGCTTCTGAGTCATTTTAAAGGTAAAAGCTTTTTGCAAACATAAAAGTCAATAGAAGTCTTTCCATGAGACTTTCAATGTCTGTGATCATAAACTTTCTTAAGTCAAAATTCATTGCCTCTTTCAGTGGGAGATGCCAGCCATCCGCGCAAGGGCGTGTTCATTCTAAGTTAGGTCGTAGCACAAACTCCTTAATTTTTTTGTGCGGAGATACAGAAGTGTGCTGAAAGGGTTTCTGCAGCCAAGCCGTGTAAAACATCTGCTGTTATGGCCCAGAGCGTTCAGCTGCCTCGTGCTGTCGCTGTGCCGCAGCCAACGAGCGGCACAAGCAGTGCCCCCATGGTGGTTCGTGTATTTGTGTAAATGCCTTAGAAAACTGGTAAAATTCCACTAATCACTCTGTAAGTGAGCTTATCGTGGGATACGAGTTTCCTGTTGCTTGTTCCCTACTGCTCAATGCAATAAAATGAGCAGACAGAAAATCATGTTGGTTCCTGTATTGGTGCCTGTCATTTGTTCCAGTTTGGGTTAACTTACCTCTACAGAGGTTATGGTTTTCCAGTTTTCCTCTACCTTTTAACTCTGTTTTGGGTATTTAGAGATGAAGACTATGAACAGATCCTTTTAAAATGTATGAGCATGACATAAACTATGTTATGGGCAGGGTGCTGATGAGCAGACGTTTGTTTGATGCCTTTTTCACCTTAAAAAAATACAGGACAGTCCCATCCAGAGTCTCTGAACTGCATGCAAGGCTGCAGAGCGAGGTCAGTATTGTATTTGCTGTTGTGGCTAAAAAAGCTTGATTCATTCTTTCTGCCTTTTATGTGCTTTTATTAACTGAGCAAGGGACTTCTGCGGCGACTAGGAATGCTGACTATGTGAAAAATGCCCCATCCTACAGCACTGCTGCTCTCCCTTATCCGCCCGTCCCTCACTGCTCGTGCTGCGGGCACCGTCTCTGCTCACCGCACAAATACCTTCCCGTCCTGGGAAGTGTCACCGATGCTCATCATCGCGTCCATCATCTGTGCCAGGCCTCCCCTCAGTGCCAGCGTGACCCGGTTTGGATGAAACCGGTGCTCACAGGAGGTCCCTGGTTTCCCCAGCCAGACCCAGTGCCGCTGGGTGCCTGTTGGCACGCTGAGCAGACAAGGCAGCCACCAGCATGGCACGGCCACGGCAGCGGAGATCGCCGTGTGTTGTAAGCCTCCCCTATGTCTGATGTCACAGGCTGTGAGATTTCTTGGTTTCATCATTGTGAAGAGGCTGCACGTATTAAATTGGACTTTCTGGATCGCTTTGTGTTGAATCTTTATGTTTATTCTTCTGGAATATTCCTGAGAAAACAGGAGTAGTGGAAAACTGTGTGTACCTGTGGTGGCCATTTGAGGCCATTTTTTCTTGGAAAAATCAGTAAGTGATAGATTAAGCTTTTATTTCTTGACACGGTTGTCCACAAAGAGCAGTTTCAGTCCCTTGCGCTCTTCCAGCCTTAGGCCTGTCTCAGCTCTCAGGAGTTGAGTTGAACTTTGGGTTCATCGTGTACTGGTTTGAATCAATCTGTTTGGAAACAAGGGGAGCTCATCCTGATGCAAAACCTCAGCATTGCCAGCTACATGGAGGGGGTGTTGTAAGCTGGGGGCCAGGCTGCTGCATTGGCGTTTATTTCAACTTGGAATGATCGCACCAAAAGCTGAGGAGGCTTAAGTTTTTCTCTTTTACTGGGATAATTATGTTTGTTCAAGCTCTTCACTTGCTAAATTTGGTGCCTCGTTTAATATCTCTTCAGCATATGTGCTTTTTTGGACCAAGTTTAAAAGCTCTTCTGTCCCTGTTATGTAAACTTTCTTTAAAGGGAGTGAGATGTAATTGTCTGGCACATTTCGGGGTGGGCAGGCGAAGCCCGAGGTCTTGTCTGCTCGGGAGGCTGCTGCTGTTGAGGAGCGTGCGGACTCGCAGGCTAGCGCCTGTACCAGTACAGCTCCCCGTCTGGAGGGTAGTCCTGCTCTGGAACAGAAGTGCCTTACACTGGTTTTAACTAAACCCAGTTCTAGGCGGACATTTTGTTCTAGATTTAAATGGGAAGACTGGGCTTACTGCTCCTTTTTCTTAATTGCCATTGCTGTCAGTCATCACTCTCACAATGTCCTGCTGATTATTTAGGCTCATCTGGTCTAACTTTACATGGAACTGTTCTAGGAGCCCTTACTGTCTAAACTTGCTAAAAATTTGAGAGAATTAAAAGCAAGAAGCCCCTAACAGCTAGAAAAGGTAATTTTTAACCAGCTTTTGCTGTAACTGCAAGATGTTTTGACCACCTCTTTTCCACACAAACACTTCTTGAATGCAGATGAAGCAAACAGAACAAAGTGTTTCTTAACTCAAGACTTTATTGGACCAGAGATTTTCTTATTCAATGGTATGTTTTGCCTTGGAATCTGTTCACAGTGTAATTTGAAGTAGACCACTTCAAATTAGGGTTAGAGACTTATTTTGACAAGTTACTCAAAATATTCTTAGTGTCCTGTGTTTTCCTGCTTAGACACACAACTTTGGTGAGTGAGTTCACGCAGAAACGGGGAGGCTAAATCAACTGCAGAACTGTGTTCCTTGTCCAGTGTGTGAATGAAAACTGGAGGCAAAAAGTGCCCTTGGGTCATTCTGAGAATTTTGGTGGAGGGTTGACTTTGCAGTCCCTTGGGACTTGAAGGCGCAGGTGAGCAGGTGCCAGCAGTGCTCAGGTACATACAGCGTACGCAGAGGATGGCACCTGCACAGCAGCAATTGCTTAATGACGTAAATTCAGGGAAGCTGGAATGCCTTACATATCTCTTTTTTCTAAGTTCTAGTAGATGATTTTCTAAATATAAGCACCAGCCCAATGAAAATAGGGAGCCAAAGGTTGCCTATTACCTGAAGGCAGATCCTTCACGTGCCTTCTGGGGCAACCCTTTCACCCAGTGTGTAAGTTCTTTTTTTAGCCTCTCTGCCTTATTTCCAGCCACAGCCTTTCCCCGGCAGTTCCTAGTCCCAGCCCTGAGCTCAGAGCTGAACCGCTGCCAGCCCAACGTGACTTCTATTCCTGTAAAAGAGACAAAAGAAAACGACCTTCTGCTTCCTCTCCCTGTCTGCCCAGTGGATTCCAGTGCTGATGTAGGAGTTGCTCCTTGTTGCAAACCCTCACATGATGTTGCAGTCATCGCTATTACCCAAAAGACCCGGGTTTGCATGAAAACAGCCACACAGACGCTGCAGTCACATGGAGATACTGGCCTTTTCTTTTAGGGTAATTACTTTGGTGGTTGAAACAAGTGCAAAAGTAGTCATAGGGCTGATGAAACTGTGTCCTCATCTGGGTTTGGAAGCAAGCCTCTTGGGTTTTGCTTGCCTGCAGCTGACTTGGGGAAGGAGGGGGAGCCCCCAGTTCTACTGACCCATTGTGAGTTTCTCCTGAGCATCATTTTTGCCCTCTGTAGCTACATCAGTAATGAAAACAAGATGACTAGAGAAAGTCACAGGACTGCTCTCATATCGGTGTGTTTTATGGGTGTATGAAGAAGGCAGTAGTATTTATGCTCATGTGATGTCTCCACTGCAAAAGGTCACTCACATTTCTAGTGAAATTAGGAGCTGGCCCCCAGATGCAAGTGGGTCTCTTCTGCAGTCGGGAGCTGGCAGTGAATAAGCATCCCTGAGCAGTTCCGCTCACAAGTGTTGCAGCAGCCAGCTTCAGGATACCTCGAGCTGTTAATTATTCCTGAATGATGGAGTTAAGAATTTGAGTTTTAGCTTAACATTGAGCTATAGGCTGTGATTTTTCAGAAGGTACCACTGTGGAATTAGGGGTCTGAATCTTCCTGGTGTAGACGAGGTTCCTGCCTTATGAAAAAGATTCTCCCTTTGGGTCTCTGAGGCTTAGTTAGCAGTAGGGTGCTAATTACTGTATGGGGTCAGAGGATTTGGGGTTTGTATTAGGAAAAAAGAGATGTATTTAGTGCAGTGCCAGACATGACCAGCTCCAACCTTGGAGCGTTGCAGCTGTGGCGTGGTGCTGGACAGATGTTGTGATGTTCTGCTTTGCTGTTCAGCCCTGGACTGATGCAGCAATGCAGTACTCAAGATGAGTCCTCCATGCATGCTACGAGGATGTGCCTGCTCACTTTAGCTCAGCCTAGCAGCATGCTCGGAGTGCCAGCAATTACATGATCGTGGATGTTGCTTACCTCCGTCCTGAATCGCATTCTGCCATGCTCAGAGGTGTAAGTAGCCCTCTGTCAGCGTGCAAGATAGTAACACAAACAGGGATGAGGTTTGTTTCGATTGAAGGTCACTGAAGGACTCTCAGGGGTTAGGTTAGTGGAAACTGCTCTTTTCTCACTGCTTGAGATCTGTAGTTGGTATCTGGAGATATTGCTCATGGCTGTCAAGTCAATGCGTCACTTAATCCCTGTTGCAATATGGAACTTTCTTTAGCAACAGTCTGTCTAGGCACTGTGTTTTTCAGGGCACGGTTGCCTTGATTCATTGATGGCACCATTAAGCTTAGAGAGAATTTTTTGTTTTCAGTCTCTTTCCCTTGAAACCCTTGTTGCTCTACTCCAGCACTGTTTACAAGTTCCTCTGCGTCTTTGAAGTGACTCTGTAGGAAAAGCAGTGAGTGTTTCGTCCTGGAGTTTCACGTAGACTGTGGAAAGGCACTGCAAGCTCTCACTGCAGATATGAGTGCATCTGATTTCTTCACTGACTCAAGATGCAACTGCTATAAACTGAATTCAGGATTTTAAAGCTACACTGTAGTTATTTTGCTCACATCCTCACCCCTGAGAGAATTTGCAATAAGTAACCTTACGCACAGCTTTGGAGACTCTTCACTACAGAAGTAGAAAGCATTTGCAAAACCAACAGCAGAAAAATTTTGGTGGTAAATGAAGCAGGTGTGACCCAGATGTATCCAGAGCAGATGCACTAAGTATAGAGGTTTCCATGTGGCTATTCCTTGGCAATAATTGCAATTTAAAGCAAAGGAAAAAATTCTTATGAGCAGCTCACACTAAAGATCTCCTCTGTGAACCTGGAAAACCAGCTCTGCTGTGTTTTTGACTGAGTAAAGCAAATGCCAGTCCATGTTTCGAGCTCTGCTGGTTGAAATGTGCTTGGATAAGAAATGTACTCTAAAGGCCTCGGGGGGAGTTGTTGGGCTGCTGTGAGATACCTGGCTGATAGAGCACCTAGGAATTTAGCACAGAGGTATGTAATTCTGTTTTATTTGACTCTTCCCCTTGCTTTGCAGAACAGAATGAGTGGTTCCTGGTATTATCATTTAGACCATTCTTTTTTTCACTTGAGGTGAAGCTCACACGATGTTTTGAAATGGGGCAGACTGAAAACCAAAAAGCAAAACTTTCTACATGCAATGATTGTGCAAACACCATCTGGCCCCTAGGGCCAACCTTTTAGTCACTGCCAATCCCGACAAACACAATCAGCAGGAGCCAGGTGTTGTGAATGCTCTGGTTTTGATAATGTGGCTTCAAAAAAGCCTTCTGAATATACAAAGTGTAAAGCAATGCTCTGACAGACGAAAATATACTGGGATTTATATGCTTGCTTTGGAAGCTGGTTTAGGTGTGCTGTAGCCAACTCTGTATGAGCCCCTTCAGTCACACAAAAGAGGCTGAAATGCCTTTGGCTCCGGTTCCTGAAGAGGTTTCTTCGTGGCTCTGTGCTACACCAAGGCTCATCAACGAGCTAGTCAGCATTTTTCTTGTTTGCTCAGCATCAGCTGAATGCTGCTTCCAAACACTGTGAGGCTTCTCTAGAGAACAGTCATACAAAGAGCACTGCTAATCTTCCTGCACTTGAACAGAAGGTATTTAAATTTAAAGTAAATATTTTTGCCATAATCTTAGGCTTTTTTTTTTTTTTTCTCCCCGTCCTTCCCCCCAAGCTTGATGGTTGCAAATGCTCCTGTTGTGCAGACCCTGGAATGAAACCAAATCCAATACAGAAGAATCTGAGGTGCGGTTAGCCCATCTCCCACCAGAGGCTGGGGAGATTAATTCCCGTAGCCTTACAGGGCACCTGTGCTGCTTATCGTTTTCATTTTTGACATTGCAGAAAGTGGGCTGAAGGGAGAGACTTCACCCTGAACTCCTTGGCTTCAGCGCAGGCAGAAGCCTAGAAGGAAATAAAACCAGCCTTGAATTCTGGTCTGAAGGTCAACAAGTAAGAGTGACGCTGGAGCGGATGGCCCAAGTTCCTCGGTGTGGGATATCTTGTCCTCCAGCATCAGATGACCTCATCTGAGCCGCCCAGATGACCAGCTCTGCGGTGACACCAGGGTAATCAAAGGGCTTCAGACCACGCTATCTTCAACTTGGCCTGCAGAGCAGTAGCGAAAGGTCTCTGTGTGTGTGTATAAAAGTCATAAAAGGTTAAATTACAGTGAATTCTGCTTCCAGGCTTATTCACACATGTGTGGGATCAGATGTCTGGTCTCTACGTGCCGCCTCACCGCTGACTATAACTGTGGCGTTGGGTCAGCGCCAGTTCCGGGGAAAAACCCCCCTGTGGCAGCTCAAGGCTTTGCTCATCTGGTTTTTTGAGCTCGATGCTGCTGGGGCAGGATATTCTGCTGAAAGTGTCACTGCAGACCGGCAGAAAACAATGAAACAAAGCTAAACTGCTGTTTGCTTTAACAGCGGTTGCAAGGCTATTTTTAGCTACTTTGAAATGCAATTTGAACGCACGTAGGTATAATAGCTGCAGTCAGTGTAATGAACAAACCCTGTTTCTTTTTCCATAACACAAAAAAAAAGGTAGCTGAGGGGCATATTGTGCTGGAAAAGTTCTTAGCAGCTGTGTTACCCCGATTATTTACCAGTTCCCTATCTTCTCAAGAAGTGTTGAGCAAGCTATGCCAAGCCATACAATGAGGATATTGTAGCTTGTGGTTCTGATGTCATTCCCACCAAACACTCTTTCCACAATGAAAAGTTGAAGTTATTTGAAACCAAACTCCTTGCCCTTTCCATCCCCTGCACGCAGAGCTGTGTGAAGTTCAATAAACGTGCTCTGCCCGGCTTGCTCAGCACGGCCACTCTCTGAAGCCCTGCGAAAGTCCCAGTATCTTCCAGTGAACAGACACTATAGCAGGCACAGTGCTCCCAATAAAGGCTAGTCCTCGCAGGACTGGCCTTGAATCCTTATTTTAGGATTTTCTTGTAATCCTCCTTAAATTCCCTGTGGCTAACTTTCTTGCTAAGCATCTGATCCTATTTTGGGGAGAAGCAAAATCAGTTTGAGATTATAAAAAGCCGAAGCATTCTGCTCACAGCCTGCAAGCAGAGAGGTGGCTTTGAATTTATCTGAATGTTCGTGTGGTACAGGAAGATACTGGCTGTTTAGGAGTGATAAGATCACTTTCAAAGGATGGAATTGTATCTGGACATTACGGTGAGTTGAGGAGCGTAGATATGTCAGGGACTTGTTTCTTTTAATAGCTGTGCATTACTAACAGGGAAATTCTCTGCTGCTTTCTCCACCAAAACACAGCAGCTCTGCCAGCTGACTCAGACCTCCTTTCTGTTTTCTTTCCTTTTTTCCTTATAAAAGTGTTTGGCATCTCCTTTTACTCTTTCCAACGTAGCCTGATTTTGGGCCTCCCAGGTAGAAAGCGGAGGCTTGCTCTTGAGCTGTGCCGAAAAGCTTGAGAGTGGGCAGCGATAAAGGTAGCGTCTGAAGGAGGAGGTTGTGTGGACACAAAGACGAGTGACCAAAGGGTGTCTGCTATAAAACAGGGTGGTTTCAGTGGTTTTGGGGTTTTTTTTTTTGCAGTGGTGTCTGTTGGGTGGCTGGCAGTCATTCTCCTTTACACTCTCTGTTCAAGTTTTGGTGTGCAGCTCCAAGGTACATCTGCCTGTTCCTCCGCTTACAGCGGCGGATAAGAGCACCGCAGTTGCATGGTATTTAAGTTGGTATTGCATTTCAGGTCTGGGGGTAGATGAATGTGGCTGCTTTAGTCAGAGGGTTTTCCCTCTTCGGGCATTTGCTTATCGGTAGAAAACTCAAAAGTTGTTTCAAAACCTTTCCACCCACTCAGCACCCAAGCAGTTGCACAGTGGAGGGAACTGCCAGGCTGCTCGCTCAGCTGTGTCATTGCTGATGCCATCATATTTGCTGATCTCATGATGAAGTAACTTTTGCACACAGCCGATAAATTCACGTGACCTTGCGGTGCAACTGGAAGGGCCTTTGTACGCTCAGCAAAGAAGGGAATGAAACGCTGTACCGTGTTAAAACTTCCCCTGCATGCTTTAAATGTCTTGAGCGCTGCTGCTTGCAGCGTTTCCCAGCTCAGATCTCAGGAGCTATGGGAAACTCTCAGGAAGCTTTCTGATACTCAGCCTAAACTTCCCTTTCCTTTATCTCCTTCTATAACTTAATACTGCTGTGCCACGACACAGCCCAGCTTCCTGCTCAGTCTTTATACCCTCCCGTTGAACGTGGGGCTGCTGTCAGGCCCTCCCAGTCAAGGTCAAGCTCCACAGTGGTCTAGCCAGGATATACATATTTAGTTCCCACTCAGACCACTAAAATCAGTAAGTGGGTACCTCTTTTTGGGCTGTGATTGAAGACACAAGCCTGTGTTGGAATTGCATTTATAGCCAGGGCAATCTCTGGACTCAAGGACCTGAAAATCTGTATGTAATCACTGCAGAAACGATTGCATATGAAAACAACAACTTAATAGCAAAATGGTGGAGAAGAACTCATCCTTCTTATCACTTTTAGTGGGATGATTGGGATTAGGTGTGCTGGTATTGTGGGTTTGCTGCTGGATGGCCGGAGCAAAGCTGTGCACGTTCCTGGCAGGAGCCGCAAGGACGTATAGATGTATTTCTAGTTTTGCATTATTAAGACGTATACTAACCAAGAGGAGTTTTTTAAAGCATCAGTGTTACTCTTCATAGTCCCTTTTTGGAAAGAAAGCATGGGTGCCTAGCTGAGGGTTTTTGTCTGTGACATCAGCTGCACTTTAAGCAAAGCATAAATATTCCAGGACGTGACAGTGGGCAATTTTCAAGAAGCCAGACTACAAAACCAGCCTTCATTGCAGTGCTCTGTGTGAAGTACTCATTCTTCCATCCCTTTTCTTTGGGTAAGATCACAAAATCCGTTAGCTTGCATTTCATGAAGATGTTTGAAGAGCATGTATTTACTTAAAAGATCATAAATGTCCCCGAGTTTAAAAATCTTCAGAGGAGTGATGAACATTTTTGCTGAGACAGTTGTGGAGCAGCAGATTTTAAATGATCCTTGAAGTACAGGAATTTATGAGCTGATTTTGAAGAGCAAGGAGGAAGCTCTCCTTTCCACTCATCTGGAGAGAAGGCATTCATGCTGCGGAGGAGATTCAGGGTGTCAGGGGGCTCGTGAGTTCTTGCGATGGTTTCTGCAAGTAGAGGGATGGCGTTTATATGGCTCAGTCATCTCTGGCTCTGAAAGTTGAAGAGGAAACTGCAGGTGACTGGAAAGGAGCAGATTCAAAGCAAGAGCCTCTGCTGAAACTCATGCTGGAGCTTGTTCTGCTTTTCTGCTTGCCCTTCCTTCATAAATAACCGCTGCTCATGCTGGCGCAGAGCTCCGAGTTTCACGGGGGCTCTGAAGCACGTGAGGAACAACTAGCTGCCGTGAAATTTTGTGGCCTAATTCTTGTAGCAGCGCTCCTGTGGAAACTGTGAGCACTTGCTGCTTGTGTGCAGGGATTTGGTTTTCCCCTCTGTGTACTTCATCTGTGACCGCGCTGACCGGGAATGCAGGAAGGATGAGCGCAGAGCAGACTTTGCAGTGCAAGTTCTTCATTTATTTGCTATCCTCAACCCATAACAGCCTTGACTAAAGCCCAACTGTGGTTCCTGGTTAAAATTATTATTAGCGTTTATTACGTATCTGGCCACCCGTATTGTACTGCAGACTAATAGGAGTCTGGTGGTGGCTCCAGACCTTCAACACCATGAATGCACCTGCAGCTCCCACGCACCAGCCGAGGAGAAACCTGGAAGTGCATCAGACTTTGCATTTCAAACCCAGTGCCTTGCTGATTGTGTGGTGGCTCCAGGTAACAACTGATGTAAATACCTTTGCGCTCTGTTGGGTTTTTGATTTTTTGTTTCTTTTTTTTTTCTTTTCTTTTTTTTTTTTTTTTTTTTTTAGTGCATGGTCTAAAAATAAGGTTGGAGTGTGACACAGGGGACACAGTCAGCAGCACTGGGGTGATGGTTGTGCGTAATTGTCGTGGCGGTCCTGCCAGAGGCCTCCACCCAGCTGGCACCAAAGCTGCTGCAGATAAATTGGAGAGAAGGGGAAGTTTCAAGCCAGACCTAATACGACAGCGTGAGTTAACTGAGGAGGGTTCAGGCTACCCTGGAAACATGTTGGGTGTTCTGCAGCTCAGCTGGCAGTTGTGTCCTGCAGGATTTCACGCTCTCTCAGCCAGGTAATCATTTCCTTTAATGGGAAGGAAATGGAGCTACGCGTCTCGAGGGGTACTCTCTCCTTCCAAAATCCTTGCCCAGTTTGAAACTAGAGCAGTTGGAGACAAAATACTTAAGCAATTAATGGAACTTCTGGTAGAGACAGAGCTGTATCCAAGAAATGTGCCCTTTGTCCTACAGCTGCACTACACGCCAGCTGCTGTTAGAGTGTGACACGGATATCCAGGAAGAGTGGCAAGCAGCCATGCCATCCTTCTCTCCGAACAGCTGTGCTGCTTGTAAAGCTCCTCTGAAATTTGGGCAGAAACTTGTTAGGGCACCAGGGCCGTACCCCGTGTCACCGTGCACCTCGGCTGGGTGGCTGCTCAGCCCTATTTTTGCTGGAGATGTACCTTGCCGCAGGCATCCTCCCTTCCCTTGGGGAAAACCCCGGAGTCTCCACTCGGAGCTCAGGGATTTCTGTGCTGCAATACAAATAGAAGGGGGAGCATCTTGCCGTCTCACCCAGATTGTGCAAAAAGCAAATTTACTTGTGTTGGCTCTGACATGTTGGCTTCAGGGAAAAATAAAAGCCCAAGAAACGAATTGCTTTAAGTATGGAGGATAAGGCTTCTCTTGGCCTAATAATGATGTGATTTAAGCTTTAGCCCTGGTGACAGCAGCTCTGAAGGGTCTGTCACTGCTGCACTGGAGCTGCTGGTGGCTGCAGCTCTGAAGGGTCTGTCACTGCTGCACTGGAGCTGCTGGTGGCTGCAGGAGGGACATTAAGTGTCCTCAAGTGCAGTTACAGCCTGTGGTAAAGAGGCCGCAATTTGTC
>JAAGAY010132495.1:0-32004 GCA_011801015.1 Ardeotis arabs
AAGAAAAGGTTAAAAAAAAAAAAAAAAAAACAGGGGAAAAAAAAATCTATTTCTAAGGCAGAAAAGAAAGGATTAAAAAGGCTGTTTTAATGAAGAAGGAAAAAGGGAGAAGAGAGGAAAAAAAATCAGCTATCAGAGATGCTTGGAAAGACTATAATACAAAGCAGAGGAGGGTCGCTACGGATGACAGAACTATATTCAAGGTACTCCTAATGCTAAATAAAAGATTCCAGATTGAAGGATGAGTGACAGAAAGCAGCACACGAGAGCAAGGCACTAGCTTCTCTGTAACTAAATAGTAATGGTAGTTAATCATGGGTTTACACAGGAAGAGCAGAAGCCTTTAGCACATAAAGAGTCTGATGTCCTGAAATCTATCCGTGTACCTAAGTAATTTCATCTAGCATTTCAGCTTCCTTTTGTGCACCCTACCCAGAGACAGATAGGAAGCAATGCCACAAATGACTGGTGCCATTGACAAACATAGGAAAATACTTGAAGTTGGCACAGTGAGGACATATTCAGCTAAACTTGATCTTAAAAAGTACTTAAAAAAGAAGAAGAAGAAAAAAGTAGTCTTTGGAGAAGGACAGTTTTAACAAGATCTTTTCTGTTTGCTCCATCCACCTGTGAGGGTTCAGAGCACTGGAATTTCTGCAGGCCTCTGTTTGAAAATAAGGGGCTAATGAAAAGGTACGTGCATGGCTTGCTACCCTAAACTGGTCCTCCTAGAATATCCTGGGATTTGCCAAAGCGCTAAATGATGTTGGCATAGAACACTTTAAGGGAAAAGTCACCTTTTATTCTTTGCTTTTCAGTATTTAGAAATGTAGCTTCAGTTTCCTTTGTGTTTTTTATATAAAGGAAATTCATTTTGAATAGAGATGGGTCCATTTCTTTAGGTTTGATCTCAATGGATACTGAAGCTGGACTGCTGCGCCTTCCAACTGTTGCAATTTCTGGGGGAAGAGAGGGCAGTCGGGTTTAGATGAAGAGGACAGAGGAACAGTAAAAAAAGAAATATTTAACATGGAGAATCTCAATTGCTCAGAAGAGCAGAGTTAATGTAAGGCCTAACTATTTCTATGAGGAGTAGGAACAATTAGAACTTTTGCTAACATGCTACACTGTCTAATTTATTTTCAAGTCAATGAACTTCCATGCTGTAGTGAAATTTCCTCAGGGCTCTTCTAACCCGTGAATCTATTGTGTGCTCCATGAAGGTCAAAGATGTCCACATGTAGGCAGGACATTGCTGACATGTGGGTCCAGGGAATGCAGGCTGTTTCGTGGAGAACTGGGTCCTCAGAAATCAAAGGTAAGTCTCATTTTGCATATATCTGCTCTGCCTTTGTTTTTTTTTTAGTCATAATAGTTTTCAAGTACATGGTAGAAGCAGGAAAAGCCACCGCTGTTCAAGAAAGTTCTGCATGTGCTCAGACACTTTTTCTGTCTCTGCTTTGGATCTATTCCTTCCCCAGTGGTAAAGCATAGTGGGGAATCCTATGATGACAGCAGCAGTCAATACCTTTTTAAGCACAGAGAGCTGGTTTTAGCACATGCATGCCTTTAGTTCAATAAACAACCTAGGTCTGCACCTAATTTTCCACTGAAGCATCTAATACCAGCAGAGAACATTTGCAGCATGGTATCATGTTAGTCCTTTTAGCTAGACATTTTCTTGACTGTAGTGAGGCTTTTTCTCCCTTCTAGCATGGAAGGGGGGATTCTATCATCTGTGATTTAAACTAAGTGATTTTTTTTTATAAAGCAAATAATTTTCTACTAGGCTTGAATATCTGATATCTAAATAAAGAAGATAATTTAACTCACATTTAAAAAAAAAAAAAAGAAAGAGAGAATAAACAAAAAAAAGACTTTGAGGATCAGATTCCTGGCATTAGTAAATCAGCATAATCATTTTGGGTGCCACAGCTGACAGGAATAGGTTAATTTTTTTCTGGTAGGTAACTTGCTGAGAAATTGCGACACAAATTCTGATGTCCCAAGTGTCTCAGAAATTAAGATATGCTCAACATTTTTCAAAATGGACAGTCAGTCTCTAGCTTTGTCTGTGCAATTGTACAAGTTTGGGAGAGAGCTATTCTTGTGTACCTAATGTTGAAATTCATCCTAAATGTCTTGCATCATTGTTACCTATTGACTGTGGTGAAGGAAAGGACACTTCAAGAAAATATGTTTCAATGACAGAACAAAATAAACAGTGGAACATATAACTGGTAACTCATTAAATAAGAAGCCCATGCTTTTATCTGGCTCTTCAAACACATTTTAGGCACTTCAACAAGATTAGAAAAACATTTTTATGCCAAAAAAGAAACTCCTTTAATCACATCTCTTCTAAGAAGATACCTGCATGAAAAGAGAATTAACCTCTCTGCTGCCACTACTCCTTTTACTGCAAAAAAAGCATTTGTAACATTTCTACTCCATTTGGTTCTGTCAGATGGAAACAGCTATGTTTTCAGAAGCATTAATCATATGGGAAGATATTTTCAAGCACATATCTTGCTGGGAAATTATTAGTATACACTAGACCATCATTAGTCTACTCTAATGGAACAGCAAGAGTCCCAGTTTTCCCAAGTGCCAGAAACAAGGCCAGCCTATCACATTCTTTATGGTCCAAGACTACTTTCACTTTTGTAGTTTTATTTACCCTATTGTATTACAGAAAAGGAAAAAAAAAAACCACTCAAAACCTTCTAGTTGTAACAATTTAGAGAATCAATGAAATCCAACAAGGAGAGAAGGAGTGAACAAATAAGAGTCACCATCAGATGTGTGCATCCCACTGAACTAGGTACAAAATATCTGCTCAGTGTAAGATGATAAAATAATTAAACGATGTGGTCAAAACCAGAAGCAAAACAATATATATATATAAAAAAAAATATATTGCAGCATTGAACACAACTCCTAAGGCTGAATTGTCCCCATAAGTGCTTCTGCAAATATATCTTACAATATAACAAAGGAATGAGATCATACTGCTCATGGGTGGTTTTGCCAGGACTCTCTTTGGGATCAGTTGAAAATCTGAATGTAAAGCAAGGGGAAGTCCCTTCCACAGACTGGATCTCTCTGCTGCATTCCCCATCCTTGAGCCTGGCCAAGGCCAATCTCTTGCAGATGGAAAGTTTAGCTGTTGTGCCGCCTCTTTTCATTCCTCAGTGGAAAAGGAGACGTGCTGATGGGGGAAGGTGACTTCCTATTTCAGCAAAGAGCTTTCCGTTTTAAATTTTTTTCATCCTTTTGAAACTACTCTTGCTTTTCTTCCTACCAAAATGCAGTGAAGTAAGACTTCATTTTAGTCTGCTCAGCCCCATCAGCACTGCGTTCACATCCCAGCAGGTATCCTGCTCATTTCTGGGTTTCTCCAGACAGTAGGTAAACTTCTGGATACTTCTCTGACTTAAAACAGGCGTGCTTTTGATGTTTGCCTATAGAAACCTTAAACTTGGGGTCTTCCTATTATTTTATCCAACAAGGCAAGGCATTGTAGGCAAGGGAGATGTTATTGTGGAAATGACAGAATATATTCAAGGGCAGTGAATAAGTTCCCTTTCAATAAAAGCACACATTATGACCAAGAACAGTCAAAAGGGTTAAAATACAATCTTTCCAGATAAGTTTCTAGCCATATCGGGCTCAAAAAGTCAAAAGATTTGAAAGCTATTAGTACTTCTGTAGATCATCCTCTTCCAGACACTCTTTTTTTCTTTTTTTTTCCCTTTAACTGACAGGTTGCAGTTAAAAATTAAGGTAAAAAGAGGTCCTCTTTTTGCTACATACTTTTAATGGAACTGAAGCCAAAATAAGTCAGACTAAATTATGGGAGTAAATGACCTCCCGGGAAGTATAATACCAAATTCCAAAGAACTGTAAAGAGTTTCCTTTGATCTTTTTAGCTTCACAGACTGAAATTCAAAATCTGTATTTAATTTTAGATTGCATATGCCAGCTTTTAAGTTTCCTTTCTAACATGATATATCATTTTAAATGATAGGACACCTTTAACTTGTAGTTCTTGAAAATGCTTACTATCTTTTCTTTATTCTTTTACACTATAAAAACAGATATAAATATTACTAATTGCAAAAATAATTTGGGGTTGGGTGCTGTAATGGATAAACCATTGACCTTCACTTAAGAGACTCTGCCTTCAAGCTCAACCTGGGTTTCTAAGTGAAATGACTTTGATCTGAGACACAAGTAACTTCAGTTCAATGCCCTAGAGGATATAGATCTAGAAAAGAGGACAAGCTGAGCACTTCACTATATATTCCCGTTACAATTTAGGAGGTAGACAAAGGATGCTATTTTTCAAATGTGGTATAAAGAGCCTATTTCTTTCTACGGCCACAGAGTCACATTGCAAGAACTGTGTTCCTAAACCAGAAATCTCAGAAGGCACAACAAGCTGTGTTAGCTCTTGGCTGAAGAATTCTCTGACCTATGCACTTGAGCACAGACTTTAGATATGGGTAGCTGGAATAATCTCCCTCTTGAGTCCAGAAGTGAGCCACAGAAGTCTTTATGGCTTATGCATTATGAAAGAAGCCACTTTTCTTGAGGAAAACTAGGTTGTAGCATGTTGGCTGGCAGCACAACATGCCAGAGAAGCTGCTAACCATTGAACTTATACTGGAAAAGCCCTAGGAAAAGTGCTTGCACAAAATGTGCTGTTATGTGTCCATCTGATGATCGGCCAAACAAAGGTAGAATTTTGCAATATAATAGCATTCTGAATTGGATCTTGGGGAAATAATTTGTAATGCATATTTTATCTACTGAATTTAGTTTCTTCTTCTAATAACAAAATATCCATAAACCGGTCATGATTGCTTCACACATGTCCTTTTTTAAATGGAGGGAGTGATGGATGAAAATTCTCTCAGATTATTTGTAATTATTTGAGCTGTATAGAGATAGTTCCAACTGACTGGTAAAATTACATGGTTTTGTTTCACTTTCCTGCTTATGAAAACCAACCAGTCAACCAAGCCACCCCTACCCCACAGCATTTCCTATATGGGAATACCTGGCAAGAATGTAGCATTTTCTTTCCCATGAATACAGAAACACAATAAGGTGCTCTGCATCTTCTGCGCTTCTGAAAGGGTGGAGCCTTTTTGGACTGCGTAAAAGAAGTGGTCTTGAAGCAAAAGGCTGAACTTCCTGGAGTCAATTGCTACAGATTTTAATCCAGTCCTTACTTCTTATCACAGCCCACCCCAGACAGCAGTTACTGTTACCTTCCTTCTTCCTAGTGAATTGCTGACAAGGCATCAGGCTGGTTTCTGAAAAATAGAAGAGATCAAACATATATACAGAATAATTTTGAAATCATATAACCTCAGAGAAAAATAGCAACAGCAACATTGGAAGAGAACAATGAACTTTGTCAATGTAATACTGGGTTGTGTGGAAGCCCTTTTGCACGCTGACGAGGAAAAACAGATTGATATGCTTTGAGGCTGTGGCTGCTGATAAGAAATGCCATTTGTAAGCCTTTTTACTCCTAGACAACATGGAAGCAATTAAAATATTTAGAAGTAGCCTCCTTCTCCCCATCCAAGCAAAAAGCTCATCTGGGCTTCCTTAGCAGTAAATCTATCCATCTCACTTCTGGAGAGAGGCAGACAAGAACCAGCACAACCCTAGAAGACCTCAGCGACAGGAGTTTGGGGAAAGTACAGTTAATAGGTATGTGTGCTATGACCAGCTGCCCAACAGCTTCAGAAAAAAAATAGTGTTGCCTGTGGTTTGTCTGTTTGCATAGATTTAACAGTTTTTTCTGCTAATTTCTGCTTGCTACAATACTTTTTTTCCCCAAAGTTTGAACAATAAAACCAAGTTATATGGAACAATTAATTTAGCAAGACATCTGAAAACAAAATTATCAATTCAAAACTAACTGTTCTCAAAGGATCAGGATTGTCTTGTGCCAATAATCTCTTGGATCCCTCTAGGCCATCAACAAAGTTCTAAACTTTCTCAAAGCTAGGGATATTCAGGTCTCTGTAGTGGATATTAAAATTTGTTGATTCAAGTTTTCTTATTTCTAATATTACAATACTAGTCAACATTTACATAAAGCTTAATATTTACCCCAGCAGAAGCCAATTTATGCTTGTTAGTATTCTAAGATGTTAAATATTATTCCTATTTAAAAAAAAAGAAAGAAAAAAAACAAAGAAGCAAACCAACTTAAACCTCTGATTTGTCTGAAAGAACCATAAAAAAGAAACTCCAGGCTCAAGGCTGGTTAAGTGGTCAGTTAATTATCAAAGATATACATTTTTGTCTATTAATCCTGCACATGGAAGCTTAATTCCCATGTAAAAATGGGTGCAAATTCATTTCAAATGCACAAGCACATCTGTCTAACATTCCTGCACATAAGTGTTTTCGTGAGCTTGATGGGTAGTTTTACGACCAGCTGAGAGAAGGAAACTGAGCTGGGGATCAGAAAAGACTCCCAGTGAAAGTGCTGGTAGTCATTTAAAATTTGAGCAGACAAAGCATTCCAGAACACACTGTGGGTTTTGAGTGAAAGTAGAGGAGACAGATAGAGAAAATCACATTTAAATTGTCTGAACAAGCCCCCTGCTGAGAGAAAGGTGGAGGGATGTTACATATATAAAAATATACATATATTAGCAGATCAACAGATTTGACACTATTGTGCCTCAGTTCCCCACTCCGTACACAGTTCTCTTACATCTGGTGCTCAGGTGTTGCCTCACACTGAGACTGCCCTGTTTTATCCCAGAGCCATCAGGCTCCAAGACTGACAGGGAGATCATCATTCTTTGTACTTTGCATTTACGTTCTTAAATAAATAGCTGCTGTCTTTTAACAACAATAAAAAAACAATAGTAATAATATTCTGCCCTGTAGGTCAATCTATGTGTTATCTAAAATATTTTCTTTATGATTTTTACACATATTTATTTTTTGAACTGTTGCAAAAGATTTTTGACAAATTGGTAGATGATGACTCCACAGTACTAAGCAATCTTAGGATCTTATTGGCAGCCAAGGAGTCTTTTGCTTTGTATCGCAGAGGCATCAAACACTTTGGAGCTGTAAAGAAAGTATATTAACCACTATTTTCACCCTCAACTATTTCTCTCACATCCCTCAATTATTTTAAATTAAAGATTGGTAAATTTCTTCACTGTGAAGCATGTAGAATTTTACAGTTACATAATCTGATGCAGTGTCAGTCCATGACACTTTTATTATTCTATTTTTTCCTGACCTTGTTCTCGTTTCATGTATGTAAATGAGGAGAAAGAACCGTCTCATCTCTGATAGTTTCTGAGTTCTTTTGATCCTCCTCGGGGTGTGAGTCTGCGTGTTTGTACACACACACTGGCGTAATGGAGTTCCCGGTTCGGCCATGAGAGATTTTATGTGCTGAGATAATGCAAATAATAATAAAAAAAATCAGAGTTGATTTATGTCCTTGTATGTGTGGGTCTCTAATTAGTATTCACAAGGCATTACTTTCAATTGGATGCAGGAATATATACTGTATGCCAAATATGTGATTCTTACTGACTAACACAATGTAAGTAATAGACTTGTATACTTGTTTGCATTTAATTTAAAAGAAAAAGGTTTCTGACCATCCCTCTTCAAATTGCATCAAGCCGTCATCCCAGAAAATTCCCACATACGTGTTTATCGAAATGAGTTTAAAGACAGGATTTGATAAGTTGGAGGGCCATTCTCTCCTTCTGGAGCTAATGTATCTCCCATTACCATTAAATGGTGTTATATGTGCATATTAAAGGAAGAATATTAGTGATTAATAACAACCCACATTTTCCAGTGTGCTGAACTCTTTCAGGAATCAGTGAAGGTCCTGAGAGCTGCCTAGTTTAGCTAAACTGTACCTTAAATGAACATATGTTTTATAGCAGATCTTTAAATAAACCCAGTGAATTCGGTGATCATTTCAAGGTCAGTCCAGTGTTAACTTTTGGCGTACAGCAATGTAACTAAATATACAAATAGCTTCTTAAGAGTAAGAAAGGGTCTTTATTTCAATGCTGGCAAATAGTGCTGGTTGGTCTGTCTGCAGCTCCCAGATTAGGCCCTTTTAGCACTCAAAACCACTGTGGACTTATTTTACCCTTACTGGTTAATGATATTAACTAGTCATTTGTTCCTGAGTAAAGAAGGAAAAAGATATGTGTTAGGCTCATAGTAGCTTCAATTAGTTAGCAAAAGATTCTATCCTGGTAGCAAAACTAGAAAAAAAAAATCTTTTAAATTAATTTGAAGATGCCTACATTTAGAGAATGGCATTGCTTTAACAGGGCTATGCAAATGAGTCCAATTTAGCATCTTGTATTCAGCTGGAAACCATTGCTAAATGATCGGGATAGCCAGTCACAGATATTAAAATGAATTATATCTAATCTGAATTTTAGTCACGCTACATTAACTAATAGAAAGTTATTAACATTTCAAGAGAAAAAAAGCTTTTGCCTGCAAAATTAACAGTGGCTGAGATGTGACCTGTGAGCCATGCAGCCTGATCACTGTAATGACAGTGTAATGGCATATTTACATTAAAATCTCTGCAGCTAATATGTGATTCAGAATTGGACGTTAAGTCGAGGATTATTTAGTCTGGCCTGTTGGCCTTTCTCTAAGTAGTTTTTTTTTACTTCAATACAAATCTGAAACTTTTCATTTCATGACTATTTATGTGACTAGTTTCTATGGCTATGTCTCTCCATCTTTACATCAGCTGCTTTATATGGCCAGCTTACTCTTTCATTTTTCCCTTCCTTTTTCCAATATATTTATCTTTTTTTTTTTTGCGTGCATGTACAACTTCAAGAAACCCACATCAGTCGCCAGCCAGTCAGGAAAAGGGAAATGTTTTTCTACTTCATTTTTACTGCTAATTTGCTTCAAAAGGAAATATATTTTCATGTTTTCCTTCCTACACTTTTTAAATATACAGCACCCTGGAAAAAAATGGATAATTCAAAGCCATCTTTATCTGGATAGAAGAAAATGTGTAATTTAAAGCTATTCTTATACTTAGCAGGCAGTGACAACCTGCTACAGTTTCTCCTGCTACTAGTTCATTTCTACCAAAGCAAAGGCTTGAAAATTATGGACCAGATAATGTGGTGATTTTATAATCTATAGTATTTGTTAAATTCATGGAATACTTGTATATATGAATTTGTTTGGTTCATTATTTCAAAGACAGCAACATTAAATAAAAATTGAGAAAATACAATGACATTAAGAAGCTAACTGGATAAAATTATAACTTTCATTTTATAATCAGCGTGTTATTCAGAGAAGTCCAGTTTAAAGATGAGCTTGATTGGACTTGTATTGGCTATTTGTACAAAACAGGACATTTCCATAAAGGCTCAGACTCCAGTTGGACCTTCAGTGCTAAAAAAAAAGCTGGATACCTTTTATTAATACACCTTTTCTTTTTTTTGTAATTTTAATATTTGATTTAATTTTTTGCATTAAACATGAGTTTGCTTGTCATCTTCTATGAATCTATAGGCAGATATTACTTTACTGTGGGAGATATCTTTTTAATTTTAATGAAAAGTTAAATAAAATGCTAAAGCTGAAAGATAAAAGCAGTAATCAATGACTAAAAGCATTTTCCTTATACAGTGCAGATCTGTGTATGTATTTACATACAACATCAGCCAAATATGCAAGTGCACAAATTTTATCCAAAATAAGGAATAGAATTGTCCCATAATTAGGCCTTCAACACAACTGGTATTCCTATGAATTTTGCACTTGCTGTTCTTTAAATTTTAAATGAACAAGCAGAGCCTCATGTGACTCGACTTTTTCACGGGTTTGTTTTCTGTTTACAAAAGGTGTATGTTGTGCTTCTGCTTCAGCCTAGACATATGTCAATCACATAGTAGTCGTAGTATAAATGTCATCTCACCTCCATTTCCCAATTAGAAGAAGGGAACTAATATCAGGACATCTGTTTGACTGACAAATATCTATGCAGATAGAGCTCTGTGCACAGATTTGTCATAAACACAGGTGCTTCATTTACTGCAAATGTACAGCTTCATCATATTTCTGAAATCTTTATTATGATGCAGTCATACAATAAATGCTGATTGAAGAAATAACTAGAAATTTGATCTGATATAACATGGTAATAAGCTTAACTTCATTTGATATTTCTGAAATTGTCTCCTAACGTGAATTTTCTGTTCAAAATGCATGGATAATTCTGAGCTCAGAGCCAAAGACACCCTCCTTCATGGTCCCAGGTGGACCACAGCTGCTTCAGGCCCCATGGTCGGTAGATTCTGACAGCAGTGGGACCAAAGCAGCTTCCCTGATATTATGAGGCTGCCACTGAGACTCTTCAAAGCCATCTGTTTTTTACCTCTTATCATACCTTGGACATAGTCAAGTACATGGTAAAGCTGTACCTATCCTGCAGCACTTTCTGGTGTCCTTTAGAGATAGATACCATTGCTGAAAACTAGACTAGCCCTCTAAAAATAATACTGGAGAATTAGTCTTGGCTGTCATTCTAAGACTGAGTTGACCCTTTTGCACACAACCCTGTGCGAACACCACCACCCTCATGCCCCCCACCCCACTACGGACCTGAAATGCTCTCTCAGTATTGCGTTTGGCTTTAAAAATGCTATTTCCCCAGTTCAGTTAGGGTTCTTTTTTGTTTGTAGATTGCCTGTAACAATTGCTGTCATTAATATTACCAGTCTGAACATTTGCTGTGCAAGGGCCAGGACCAGTTTTTACACTACCACTGCAGCACACTTTTGTTTCTATGACTGCCTCAATGGTATTGTTACGTTTAAATTTAAAAGGCAGTTTAATTAGCTGGAAACACAAAGCATGTAAAAATGAAACTGCAGAAACTTTGATCGTCAGATTGGCTAGCAGTATCTGTGGAGAGTAGGAGAGGTTAGGAAGATAAGACAGAGAGGCATCTGAACAGGAGTGAGCTGGAGACTCAAAGACAGGTTGGGTTGTTTGCCTATGCTAACCGTCTTCAAAGCTTTGAACAGGAAAATGGTGTGGCTCTAACACCATTTTATTATATATGTTTATTTTTATTATAAAGTAGAATAAAAGTCAGGGATGCTGATCTTATTTTTGAGAGAGGAGACTGGAAAGATAAATCCTGCTTAGTTAGGTCTGAAATGTTTTCAATGTTAAGTGGTTCTCAGAGGACCTCGCTGAAACATGGTCTTCTGAACGTGCCAAGGAAAGTTGCTCAGAATTCAGTGGGTGAGAACAAGTGTCTCTCAGTAGGGTCCATCACCAACCTCAGAACTGCCCCTTGAAAGCAGAGGTTTTCAGGGGGTGCCAGTAATGGTGAGAAAATTCCTTTTATCCTTAGAGATAGGTTCAGTGGGGAGCTCCCTACTTTAGGAAAATGGGTAGATTCCTATACTTCATTAATAAAAAATTCTCAGATGTCAAATGTTGATCTACCGCTTACTGCTCATCCCCTGCCTACAAATTTCACTGCCAATCAACAAACTGCCATCAAAGGAATTCTGCTGAATATTTTGCTTGCTATTGACAAGACCATACAACAGTGAATGGTCATGAACTCAGTTTTCTTTCAGGTGCTTCATTGTTCACATTGTTCACAAAGGCTCTTTGCCTTTGCCGTGGGTCCAAAATGATTTGAAATTAGATTAGTTTTTGAGATGTGGCTTTAGCTATTTAGACTAAGGTGACCATATGCTTTTCTTATCTTACATGAATCCTGCAATTTAGTTTTCTCTTGATTGATCCTTAATTCTGTTTTTCTTCTTTGAGTGCTGGCACTCAAGGGCTAGGCAAGAATATCATAGATTATTTGAACTACGTAACAGGGAGACTTCTCCTAAATCATGCAGCTGGGCAGATGGAAGTATCATAAGCGTGTGGAAAAATAATTAACAATTTACACAGTATAAAATGCCTTATGACCATTGTGGACTAGCCTTATGGAAAATGGAGGGACACAGTGATTAAAGAACTTGAAACTAAATGTCAGCAAGCTATTCACTTAACAAATAGCATCCTAATTCCTTCTTGGCTTTCTATGCTGTCACTGTAGCCACATAAAACATAGTTTTCTGCCCCCAAGAGATTATAATTTCTGTAGAAAACATGAGAATTCAGGCAGAGTGAAACCTGAAAATAGTTGAGGAAAAAAAGCAGAGCCTTATGCGTGTTCTGTTCACCCCAGAATCATTGCTGGGATCTTCTCTTTCCTTTAGTCAGACAGGGAAGAGGAGAGTCAGGAAACTTGCAAGCAATGTAAGGAACAACACCTTTTGTTACTGCGCCTCAGCTAGAAAGTATCTGTTAAAGCCAAGAGCTTGACCCCATAGAGCCATAGGAGAGAAGGGAGATGAATGAGCCATCAAGTCATGTAATTGCCACCTCTGACAGACTCCTCAGCTGTGAAGAGTCCACAGAAACTGCCCCAGCCAGCAGGAACCACATTCAACAAACTTAAGACTTAAAAGGAAAAGCCCAACAGACAGATTAAAGTATGTGCCAAAATATGGAAAAGATAGTGTAAAAATTCATTCATAGTCCTAAATAGTCCCCTGGCACATTCCTGAGGAGGAAAGCCCCACCCCAAAACAGTTGCATCCATGAGTCTGAGGTCAGGAAAAAAAAAAAAAAAATATATATATATATATTGCTTATAAAAACAAAGAACTTCCATGCTTTGCTCCCTGCAATGCTCGTTCTTACATTGCCTTTTAAATCCTTCTTTCCAAATCAAACTTCTGAGGATGAATCCTCACAACAGTCTCTGGTTCATCATCTGGATCATGCGTTCATGCATCGTTTCCCCTTTGCCTGTACAAAGCAAGTCATAGTTATATAGATCTTGGCTGTTCAATAAACACAGCCCAGTTCTTTAGTTGGTTCATCCTTCTGAACAGGCACATGGCAGTGACCAGAATTAACTTAGGACATGTTGTATGCTTGAATGTTAAAATCAGCAAGCTTACCACTGCCATTAATGTAACATGAAGATTCTGATGGTCTCTTGGCAAAATCATAATACAGCTGACTTAAAATACCTTTGATTTGGAAGCACAAGATAAAGAATGAGATAACATAAAATAAAACTAAATAAAATAGCTCCTCCTCTAATTCTTGAATAAGTTACTATTGGTCTCACGCAGTATAACTTAGACATGCATTTGCAAATTGTATTGATCAGCTATGTTTCTCATACCAAATTTATTTTTTCTGGTATTAAATTTAAGCCATTCCTAGTGCCACCAGACAGACAACATCAGCAAATACAAACTTTTGAGCTTAAAATTTCTTATAAATATACAGTTTGACTTTGACCTTTATAAGGACACTTCACTTAAAGCTAACTTACTTACAAACATTTCAATCCTAAAATGTTAATGCACTGCAAGGTTAATTGCTCTTATTAATCCATTAAACAAGAACCATATGCCCTTTTTTATATTAACCATTATTTACTTACTTCATTCTTATGTTGAAAGTCCAAAAGCTCTTATCTTACAAAAACTAACAAAATGTTAGTTAGCTAGATCTCACAAAACTTCAACTGGTTTCTATTTGTGTGCCTTCATTAGTACTAAAAGTCTTGGCATAAAAAAAAAAAAAAAACAAAAACGTGGCAAACAGGGTGGTCAGCAGTTTTTTGAGATCACTTGCTGGAGCAATTCAAGTCAAAGAAGCTAACATATCTCTTCTTTAGTTAAAAAAAAAAAATTCTTTTTTTTTTTTTCCCTTGCCTGTGATTCGAGAACAAGAGAAAAGATTTTTAAGTGCATATGTAGCAATGGTAAGCAGCTGTAAAAACCTCCCACCCTAAAGATTGATGAATATATGTTTCATTAACACCAGCACATCTGAAAGACATTTGACACTTTGGATGACCGACTAGGGTTCTTTAAAATACCTCAGACGAAATGCCTCATAATATGGTCTTTAATAGCCATCTTAGGAGCCTCTAGTGCCTTCACCATTTAAAAATTTATAAAACCTTAGCTGCTGAATATACCTGACCACAGTCTAAGTGTTTGTTTTGCTAGGATATTTGGAACTATACTTGCATGAGCAGATGTGAGATCTGCACTAGAAACATTTGAAAAGCCTTTCTGAAATCTTTTTTAATTCCTCCATCCTGCTTACACTGTTTTTCTATTTATGACTTTAAAGACTCACCACACTCTATGAATATCAAACAATAGTTAACCACAGAGCAAATACTTTGTGGCCATCCCATGCCATTTTCATTGAATGGCTGTTAACAATGAGCACATCTGTAAGGTTCAACATCTGTTTGTGGGTGTAGTGCAAAGAAATCTAGAAGCTGAACCAATCTATTTTCTACAAATAACATTTTCTGAGTGCTTCCAGCTCTGACACAGCCCTGGATGGAGGCCATCTACCCAATTCTTGTAAAGAAAGAGCTCTCCTCCAACAGGGTGCCTATCAGTGGTCCGGGTGGAGGGCCCTACAGGATGCTTGTCTCACACCCCCGGAGAAAAGACTGGCCTACACTAATACATGTGGTAGCATTGAGGGCAGGCAGGCAGCTTTCCATGCAGACTCAGGTAAGCTCAAAGGCTTTTGTCCATTCAGAATGAAAAGTACATTGTACTTGACAATAAACCTGCCATTTGAAACCTCAGGGGTTTTAATCTTATAAATAATAGAGTTCAGAGAAGAAGGGTTTGCAAGTCTGCATAGCGCTGCCTGGAATTCAGATTTATGTAATGCACTCATAGGAACATGGTGCTGAAATGCATGCAAGTGTTAGGGCATTTGAGATTCAAAGCCTATATTGCACAAAAATATGCAATGCAACAGTAATATTTCTCTCTGTTATGCTATTTTCCCCAGCTGCTACGAGAACATCCATCACTCAGTGGCAGGTCAGAGCTATCCAGTCCACTGCATGCACTGACATAGCTTTTTACTTTCTGTTGAAGATCCTGTTAACAAGCATGATGTCCACAGCAGAGGAAACTATTTGAAATCTACAAAATGAGCCAAAGAAGGTGTACATTACTAATCATATACAATGAAATCATTTTCACTTATTAGGGTTGAGCGTTACTCTTTCTTTTTATATACCAGCCTACATATTTTGAGAAAATGAGAAAAGCAGGGTTACTATCTTTCTTGTATTGAACAAGGGTTTGAAAAGATTAGTTTATAAAATATATAGAAAAAGCTATGGTTTAGATATATAATAACAAAGGGTATGAATTTTGAATTATTCTCTGGGCATCAAGAGAAAAGTTGCAGTAGTTCTACTGCAAAATGAATTCATCCCTCAAATGCATTCAGGCATCAAAAATAATTCCTAGTGTTTTAGGATGTGAAAAATTGATTTGAAAAATTCAGCAGTATTAAAAAAAAAAAAAAGTCTGTTAAGCACATTGTGGGATATCTTTATCTGGCAAGTGCATTCAGAAAATTGGGAGCATTTCTTCAGCACTTTCACCTTAAAAATCCAGAATATTAAAATGGCAAGCATGAAGCTGTCAGCCCATGCAGTTTCACTGTGGGGAGGTTATCACATGCAGCTTTCCTGCGTTATTCATTGCTTGCAGCTCTTCCAATCAGATAACCTTAACAAACATGGTGCTATCAATTGCCAGATGTGGTACATGCTATGCAGTGTCTAGTTTTTGACGGACTAAAATGGATCTGAGAATTCTTCTCTTTATGTTATCAACCATCAGTCCCACTATGAGATTCACAAGGAGTATCTGGAAGTGTGCTGTCAAGTGCCAATTAGTGATGTTGCTGACCCAAAAGATAAAGAAGATTGTAGAAGAAGCAGCCCAGTATAATTCTCCACTCCAGTGTCCTTAAAGTGGACTATCGTTTATGAATGTACTCCTGCAGATGAAAGGGAAACAGGAGGTCAGTGGTTCCTGTCTACAACAATCTTCTGCAATCTTCTCATAATGAATTGTAAATAGTGTCGCTATCAACCTGCTCTTCCTGCACTGGAAAGCAGCACAAAAGACTCAGCAAAGCCAAACACTGATAATATTGTTTCTCAGGACACAGAAGGCCCTGAAGGCCGCACCCTGTCCTCTGCGTGCCATGCAGCGTGAGGGTCTGCATGGCTGGAGCTCACCCTGGGCTCTGGTGGTGCCCTTCCTCCCTCGCCACCTTCCCGCATTTCCCCATGGCCATGGGCTACATTCACGCCATGCAGCTGCTGGGCTGGGAACCTGAGCTCTTCGTCATTTGAAGACAATCTGAAGATTTATGAACAATCAATGGAAATGTCTTCCTCCTTCTCAGAGCAATTCTCGGCACAATCTGGCAAAATGTCATTATCACTTAATACAGTTTTATCATGAGGTGTTCTTCCTTTCAGAACTGCAAATGGTTTTTACAAGGTCAAAAGCAGAATATCATGCCCAGGTGTTCACCATCTTGAACTGTAGAATAAAAATGCCTTCTTAAAAAGGCAACATTGCTCTGGTGTGCAGAGAATACCTGGCAAGTTTGGATTTGAAGGAATCCACCCATGTGCAGTCCTTTCCGTCTAAGGGTTACAGTATCCAGTAGTCAGTGTAGATACAATGCATTATTAATTAGCATATACAAATCCTATTTATATTAAAAAAGCTTGCTTAGTGAAGGAGACGTAATTCCTGTTATTACCATTCCAAGTAGCAGAAAACAAATATTGTGTACAGAGCTAATAAAAATACAGGATAAGAGCAACAAGTTTGCAGTGTATTTGTACTCTACACACGTCTTTTTTTATATGGGACCATTATTTTTCATGGTAAATCATGCATGCTAACAGAGTTTTTCTAACTGTACCTATGTTCCTGAATGGCAATGTTCTGAAAGAGCAGTGCTGGAGAGACGTATCATATAGATCTATGATACTTAGGCCACACAGCTATTTATTATGCAATAGGTTTGTGACTTCTTAAAATATACATACATGGAGGGTGCACAAAATTACTTCACATCTGCCCGGGCAAGCGTAAGAGGCTGCAGGGCTCTCCTTCACACCACGAAGCCCCCAAACAGTTTGCAATCAAACAGCAACCTGTAGTCACACTCCAGAGTCACTGAAGTTGTGACACCTCTCCATTACCACCCCAGTTCAAATACCATTGAAAGCAGATGTCGCACAAACATTCAACAAAGTTCAACAAACTTCGAGCTTGTTCATGTATTGGATTCTATGGGGATACAGTGGAAACATGTCAGTAATGCAGGAAAGACCAGATGAAGCTGGCAAACTGTGCCATAATTTAGCATACAAGCAGAACCCTGTAAGGTGCCAGACAATTAGAGGACAAGTCACAACAACAGAAGCATTCCTAACCAGTGTGAACATCTGTCAAGGTATGGAAACAATTTACAATGTTTTCAGAACCATGGTTCAGGTCAGTTTGTTTTTATGCTCTCCCATATGGTCCTGCTCCTTCTGTTTCCAGAGTGAACCCTATTTACCTGGACAGTTACTGTAGAAAATACATTTTTGCTGAAAAAGTGAGAGTAATCAATAAAGAAAACTTCTCAGGATAGGTATATTGAGTATGTGTATTGGTTTGATCTGACAAGGGAAGAAAATGGCAAACAACTTGTTTTTTACTTGAGAGGTATCTGAGAGCAGAGCACCGGTCAGATGCTGTATTGTGCCTTCCAGAGTCTCAGTAATAAAAGTACTGTTTGGGTGGAGAGAGCAAATAAAAGTGGCTTTCAGCCACGTTTTTGCCTTTATGAAACTGAGCCTGCCAACAGACTAAATAGCATTTGCACCATGTTTTCACTTGCCCCCAAGCCTGGAAAAGATCAGTTCAACCATTCCATGCATAACTGCCAGCATGGACCATGTCGGGTGGTCATGGCTCTGCTGTCCCCTAACATGAAAGCAGAAAGGTCATACGCAGGTAACAACAAAATTTCTGTGCCACACCACTCCTTATGGGTCTAGACTTCCCTCACCACAAATGGGCTGCCAGCTGTCCCTTCATGGTGGCTTTCACCCCACTGAATCACAGCAAACCTTCTTCTTGTTCCTAAGCAGACACCAACAGAAAATACTACAGCTTGTACAGTCACCCTTGGGAAGCTGGTTTTCTTCCACAGTAAAGTTCAGGAAGCCTAAACACAGGGTAATGATTGCTCCAGCTCCATACTAGATTAATATAGAGCATTCAAATAATTTAGGAAACAGGATTTTTTTTTTTCCCTAATGAATTATGTGGTATGTCGTCCGTATTGAAATGACACATTAGGCTGGAGTTTCAAGCTTTTGGAAGGCAATTATGGAAGACAGAAACAAAGTTTATGATGCCAGAGTAGATTTATACTGGCTAACTTGCATGAAACCAGCATAAAACCCTAAGTATTAGCCTGTGATTTTTGCAAAAATAAAAAGCAGGACTTGGAGGTGTTAGTAGAGCTTTAATTGATAGCAAGTGCAATGGATTAATCTTAGAGAGGGAACTGCAGTATTTAGTTAAAGATGGAAAGGAATAATAGTTTAGCACCTCTTTCAGAAAAGGTGAAGTTCAATGCAAATGGAGAATGTCTTCTCCGTGAAGCTGCACTGAAAAATACTTCTGCATTCATGTGACATTGAGAAACAAATGACAAAGAATTTTCCATTTATAATTTAATATGGGGGCCAGAGGGCCATCGATAACATCATAAGCATATAATATGGAGCCAAGTTTATCCCTGAGATAAGCAATCACAGTAGAGTTTCTTACAGTACGTTTTATTTGGGGCCATGGAATGCAAAATTTAAAAAAACATAAATAACTGATAGGGACAGCTGTCTGCCCACCTCAGATCACCATGTCTTTATGCTAAATACTTAAAGAGCAGAAAAATGAAGTTGTAGAACTGGAAAGTGGAGTATTACCAGGAGGTGCTGAGCATCTCCATCTCCCATTTACATTAAAAGAAGATATAGAAACAGCAGTTAGTCATCATCTGGCAGGATCATTATAGCATTAGAATTCATCCCTAATGGCTAGAACCAAAAAAACAAACATTCAAGAGTTGTGATTTCTGAGGAAAATTTAGCCATTCAAGTTGAAGAACCAGGTTCCTATTGTGGTGCACATTTACCACTGAAAACAAGGATTTTTAGCAGGAAGTATGTTCAGCTGAGGTGATGTTCAAATCTGCTAGGAAATGATTAAGAGAGGCTAATAATTCAAAATTGTATTTCCTATAGGACTGAGCTATGCACACAGAGCCCTTCGTTAAGTGTTAAGATGTAACTCACATTCACATTCAGCAAAACACTCTGACTCATAGATGCTTTGTTCCTTGAGGGCTGGACGACCGGATTACTCTTTATTTTTTAAAGATGGATGGTGGTGATGCTACTGCTCATCTTTTATAGCAGTGGTTAAAGCACTCACCCAGAAACTAGTGAGCTGACTACGGTTCAGCGACCTCCTCAGTGTGAGGGGGTTCAAATCTACAGCTCCAGCCTAGTCTCTGGCTACCAAGTTAAGCTACAGTTGCTGGAGGTTTGGGGAAGGAGGGCAGAGAAAGGAAAAGAGAGGGGGAGTCTGCTTCCTGCGGAAGCTACGTGGTTGTTCAGCAAAGGATGCAAGATTTATAGGGCCAGAAAGAAACAGAGAATTAAAAAGAAAGGAAGCTGACTGTAGCCTAAACATGAGGGCTTCCTCTGGGAGAAAAAAGAGCCATCCTCTTCAATGTTTTTAATGTTGCTAATTAATTCAGTTTTAAACAAAATTTTACGGTAACATTTTCATATATGTGAGATGGAAACACTCTTTGATACATTTATCCAATTTAATGAAGAGCCCTGTTTGCAGTAAATGCCTGATAAAAGGCAGCAGTGGCATGAGGTGTCACCCATTGCTCTGGGTGACACACTGCCCAGCACAGCCACCCCAAGAGCCGCCTGCATCACTGCCTGCACAGAGCAGCCACGTTGTCCCTGTGCCCCAGGAGGGAGCGCTTGAGCCAGATGGGGATGCGTTTTTGGATTGCAAATCCACACAGGTGCTTTTCTATCTTCTTGCCAGCTGAAGGACAACTAGGATGCAGGACAGCCTGGGACAGGGGCCCATGCAGCCACACTGAGACCAAGTGCTGGCCCTGAATACTGAGATTCATCACTGAAGAGTGTGTGGAAGTAGCTAATATGAAAGAGAACTAGCAGTGGAGCAAGGACAAAGGGAATGAAACTGTAAGAAAGAGGGTACTCACAGGAGCAACTAAAATCAGCTGCTTCGCTGGAAAATGGAACTGGACTCCTCAGTGTGAGTCTCCTCTCACGCTGCTGCCTGCACATACACGACTGCAGAGAACAACAGGATTGAACAAGTGTAAATGAAAGGAAATCCAGAACCAGGCAAATTACAGGATGTCATTTGGGCGGTCGCTTAAAGCAGGATAAAGCCTAATGAGACTGGTGCCTTGTACACTTTTCAGTGCATTAAATGCTGTTTTGCTTCAACTGCTTCCAAATTCATTCACCTGTCAGGTTACAATTATCGCTGCCCTTAAAAGAACCTCTGAATTCCTCACTATTGTTCAGTCAGGCACTTTAGTTAGTCACTATGTGGGGCAAGCGTTAGCAATGTCACAGGTTTACTGTTTTCCTTTTAATTTAATCTCTATTTTATTTAATCCTAGAGAGTTTGGAGATCAGGAGCTATGCAAAGAATTGCCTCTTTGTGAAAAGTTTGCTTTGGTTGGCTGTCAGTGAATTTGTAGCCACAGCAAAGACTTTGATACACCAGGGAGAAAATAGTGCTTTTACCTAATCTAACCAAACCAACCTTGTTCAGATTGATTCAGTTTCCAGCCTTGGCTCTGACCTCACCCTTACCCTCAATCCTGCCTCACTTTCACACTGAGTATTTTATACAGCCTCTATTTTCTCCCTGCATAGCTTCCCCCCCCCCCCAAACCAACATCTATGTTCTACTCATCAACCATTGCTTTAGAAATCTTCAGGCTGGATGGGCAGGCATGCAGTGCTGGCAGGTGGTGTAGCTGTTAGGCAGCCTTGTGTATCACAGGAGATCTGATGCTATCAAATTTCTTTCCCCCCAAAGACTAAAGAGAGCAAGCCTTTGTAAGCATGCAGGAGGGGGATGAAAACAGTTTGTCTCCTGAGCAGCCAGCCTTTGTCATTTTACAAATGAAATCACTTTGGAAATTTAGAGAATTAATATCATAATGAAGACGGGAGTACCCATTAGGGTGGTCTAATGTTGCTCTGGAGATATATGATGGATGTCCAGTTGCTGTAAGCCCTTATTTGCGGAGAGTCACCTCTGTAGTTGCCATTATTAGGAAGATGTCTGAAGCAGAGGATCAGACACAACCATTGCAAGATGAGATAGTGTTTGACTGGTTTCCAGGGAACCGAAGGATACAGCCTTAGTTGTACCTGTCACTATGGCTCCCAGCTTTTTTCCCCCTTAATGTCTTTTTTAGCTGTAGGAAGTTTCTCTTTAAAGATTCACTGCTTCTCTAATAGCACAAAAAGCAGTAATAGGAACATAAAAAATGTTACCTGGATTGCAAAAAAAGCTTCCGCTTATTGCAAAACAATTGGTGTAATTCATCATCAAAGGATTGCAATATGCTGTATTAGTTAGCTTTAGCAAATAAAGATAACCACAAGATCTAACCTGTGGTGTATTACTTGCAGTAACTGGAAATATTCACCTGCTGTGTCCACTTCTGGAGATACCTATCACACTGCCAGAGCAGTGATGCCGTGCTTGTCATTCCTGGAACAAGAAAGTAGTACTTCCAGGAATTATCTTAATGGGCAATTGAATCATCATTTCTAGCACTCCAGTATCTTTCCCAGAAGGACAGTTTTCCACAGGCAATGATTCCAGTTAGAAGAAAATGTGGATATCCAAACCCCAATTCTTATCCCTTCCTGACTGATTTGCAGAGAATAGAAGCTTTGATAGATCTTAAAATTAGGGAGAAAGGCACCTAGAGCATGTGAGGCTCGAAGGTATCCAGTACAGTGATTTTGCCTGCACTTCATTTTATAGTAGCTATGCTACCCAGGTCATTTATTTTCTTCCAATTATCTGTGCTCCTTTAATAATTCTCTACTGGTCACTAACATTACTGCTTTGGTGTGTTATTTCCTGGGAAGCTCGGTCACTGGTGTAAGCTGTCGTAGCTGCAATGTCTTCCATGAGGATTTACACCAGGACAGTGTCTGTGTTTTAAGAAAATCAGGTTACATTTCACTAAGGTCTAGACTTTTTTCACAGCTATGGGAGTATGCAAGGCAGCTTGTTGTTGCTAGCCTCTTCAAATAGCATGACATGATGGGTCCACACTTTGCTCTATATATAATCAGTACTGATTTGGGGGAATAATCAGTGGTAAATAAAAATGATTGCTGTTGAAATACCTTTTGTTTGTCTTCCCATGAATTACTCATGAAACAAGGGTTACAAATTTCTGCCCTCAATACCCAGTAATGGTTCTGTACGGCCTTTATTTTTTTTTTTAATATATAGTGTGTGGGGTTGTGTTTGGTTTTTGGTTTTGTAGGTTGTTTGGGGTTTTTGGGGGGTTTTTTTTGTTGTTGTTGTTTGGGGTTTTTTTTTCAAAATTCTATTTCTTTCCCCTAAATCTTCAGCTTAGTGACCAGATTCACCTTGGTGGGAGCAAATGCAACTCTATCGATAGCAATAGAATTGTGTCTGCATATGTCAGCGACGAATTTGGCCCCATATTTATTGGAAATACCTGGGCTGGTGCGATACGATGTGGTAAATCATGCTGAGAGCAAATCAAACAGACAGGCTGTGTCTGCATCACTATTTCATACAACTCAGGTCATAATGGACAGGACAATGCTGTACGGTGCAATTCAGTGCTAAGGAAAATACATTCTTTCTAACCTTTTATGAAAATACTTCTCATCCTTCAAAGGACAATTTAGGCAATGTGACCACTGCTGGAACCAGTGCTGGAGCATTTAAAAGGCAAGTAGAAAAACCAGGAGGAGAATGTGTCCGTAGATATTCCTATGCTTTTCCTATTCCAAAATTCCCATCAACTGTTGCATACACCCTCCAGAAATAAAGCTATTCACTCACTACAGCAAATGAAAGTGATGCAACATGCCAGTCTTCAAGCCCTGCAAACTATAAATGCAATATTAGACAGAGAAGAGCTAATGAAAACAATCACATTAAACATAGCTCTTCAGTGTTTGGTGCTCAATAAGTGAGCAGCAGGCTTTCTCTGTCTAGCTTACAGAAAACAGGAGGTAGCAGTTTGCAAGGAGCAGCGTTTTAATGTGATTGGACTATAACAGACAATCTATTTACAGCATGCTCTGGGGAGCTTATAAACAAATGTTGAGTAATTTCAGCCAGCAGTAATTACCCTTGCAGCTGACAAGGATAGCATGATACTTTCTCCTTCACCTTCAGCCCAGTCCAGAAGGCACTGTACACAATGGCACTTCTAATTATTTCTGCATTTCTATGGCTAAAGACCAAAGTGTGTTATTAGAGAACATTTTAGAAGCTTTTTAAAAGCTTGTTTATTGGGACAATTAAAAGTCATCACTATGACAGCAAATAAAAGGTTCCATTCCTAGGCACGCACTTGCAGCCGGGCTTTGCCTGCTTACCTTGTAAGCCTTGTCTGCATGAGGCAAAATTTACAGCCACCCCTCACCGCTGCTAATATTGGTTCAGCGGCATCAGTGCTAGGAAGGTGGACAACCCTCAAGTATACAGAGAATTGGGGTTTATAAATATCGTATTATCTAACTCTGCTTAGAGCAGATTGAATAAACACAGTACTTAAAATGCCGTTCACTTACCTATACTCGAGCTCCCAATGCAGCCAAAGGCAGCGGGGGTGAAGCCGTCCTAACGGTGAAGAGATATTTTTGCAGAGCGCCTGCGCTGCAGATGAGGCTTCAGACACTGTGGCTTTTTGTCCTTTGTTGAAACAAAACAAAAAGCAAGTTCTAAAATATCCATTAACACTTAATTACTGGTGAAATACATTGGCTTGGATTTTTTCTCCCAGGCACCAGACACACAAATGGGTTAATGCTCGACTGGATGGATGTGCCACAAGTGAGGCAGCAGAAAGGCAGGGGCAGAAGGACAGGGAGACCCAGGCTGTAGTGGGAGAGGGGCCAGGGTGCTGCTCTCTGCATCCCTCCCTTTGTTGGTGATAAACCTCTTCCCCTAGCCTCAGCTGTGCGAAGGCAAACCTAGGTCTTTTAATTTCCCCAAATCATCAGTACCTGGTGCAACACCTCAAAAGCCCTCTGCCCTTTGTTCCATATTACCTCCAGAGCAGTCAGGCTACGTTTATCATCATTTTAAATACCCACCTTCAATGGTGCCCGTCAGCCCGGCCGAGCCCAGCCTGCTGGCTGTCACAGGCCATGTGGCAGAGAAAACGCTGGTGAACTTCCATTCCAAGGTGAGGTTTCCGAGTCTGTGCAACTCTGAAATGTAGGTGCTTTTGGTCATTAACTTACAGACAGATACAATCGAAATGAACACTCATCCTCTCCTCCCAGTTCTCTGACAGTAGCGGTGTCACCAAAAGGAAAGTGTCCAACCTCAGGGAGATCTCAGGAGGCTGCATTGTCTTGAGCGGTCTCTTATTTGGCCCAAAGCACTGGGTTTTTTTCCACTTATGTTATGCATACCACTCAATTTTGTATTCATGCTGTGAATTACATTTTATCATGAGAAACACTACAGCTATTTCGAAAGAGTAGTTTTAAAAATGTACAAACCACTACTCACGGTGAGGCATCATCAAAGCGACTGCTGTAGGGAGCAATGATTAAGAAAACTGTCCAAGTCACAAGACTGCACCACAAGAACTTTTATTTAACGTTCTAATACAGTCATATATGAGCCAAACTATCCAAAAGTAATTGGGAGAGGCAGTGAACTGTGATGTGTGCTGGTTTGCAAACACCATGGACAGTTCGGCGTTTGCTGAGCTCCCATCCGCCTCAATAAATTCAGTTCAGACTCCCACTATAGGAATTGACAGCAGATATCTAATCCCCAAAAGTGGATTATTTACATTTTTTGATACGTTACATTGCATTACATCCTGTCATGTTGCATCCCATCACAAGCAGATATAATATCGCATAACATGATGTGATGTGATGTGATGTGATGACAGACATCAGAAATGTTTTTCGTTGTTTTGGGTTTTTTTAAGATTTTGTATCTAGTATCCAAAATATTTCTGAGAGATTTCTAGGAAGATCGAGTCGATAAGGCGAGTGCCTGGATTACACGTGCCTCTGGCAGCTGCTGTATTGCCTCTCCCATGCATTGTTTTAAATCGAGCTGCCTTGTTTTGCAGCTTCACAAAACCTCAGCAATTTTGCACATATTTTGCAAATATTTTTAAAAGATTCATTAGGAGGGAAATCAGCACAACACATGTTCAATAACAGTATAAAATGACAACAGCTGCTGCGAATTACCTTGGCTGAAAGGAAACCCCAGAAATGCATTGCAAACTTTAACAATGTACTCTAGCTGTTGATTGCTCACACCGTCGCTCACTACTCATTTCTGAGACACAGTTGGTGGAGGAACATTAATTTGTCCTTGTTCTTGAGACTGGCAGGTGTCACTTTGCCCAGTGTGGGACGTGAGTGACAGATATTTTGCAGCTGATGAAATGAGAATGCAGAAATTCAAGAGTGCCTCTGGGATTTCACTGGTCATTTGTGGCCAGCACAAGGGCAGGGCCCGCTGCTTCGCTAATGTAGGGCTGGCTGATGTTGCTGTTGCTGCAGGCTGCCGCAGATTCACACCATTTTAAATAATATTTGTATTATGAAGCTCTTCCCGCACACACATACACACACACACATACTTGATGGTACTGTGTGCTGTGCTGCTTTCTAGGATGATACTGTCTAGGAAATTGTTCTAATTGGTTTTTGTTTTTGTTTTTCTTCTGTCGTATGCTCAAGTCTTTCTCAAAAGGATTTTACCTGCATCTGCTATCTTTATTTCTTTGGATAACAAACATAAATAGAATTGATTAAAACCAAGATGTAAGCTAACCTAGGAGAAACTGATTAAAAACAAGAGCAGTATGAAAAAATGCACTTAATAAAATCATTTCATGATACAGAGGTTAAGGAAGAGTGCAAAGAATTGTATCAATTGAAGTATTTCTTTCACCTAGTTTAGACAAACAGAAAAAAAGTGTTCCATGTAGAAACGCATAAGGCTTAGCAAAAATAAAAAAAAAAGAGATACTAGGAAATGAACAGCGTTGCAGTATTAAAGAATTAAGAATGAGATTTGTTGAATTTCAACACTATCCTGCAGTCCACCTCTATCCTTGCATTTTCCTTGCAGACAGTGTAGTGGGCTGGGATTTCTAAATGCCCCCCCAAAAAAATTAATTATAAGTACAAGGAAAATAAATTGTCTAGAGTTGGTGCCTTAGATAGATATTTTCAACCTTAGTTTAAATTATGTTGGGTTTTTTTTTTTCCATTCAGCAATTTTATGTGAAAGGAGAGAAGGGGTTAAAACATCCTGTAGTTTCTGAAATACTTTCTATAAAAACTAGAGTGCATCTTAAAAGGAAAATGATTCTTTAAATGCTATTAGCTTTTTAATTAAATTACATATTATTTTGGAGGTGATGATTTTCAAGAAAACCCAAAAATTTCAGGACAGAGTCTCATTTTGCTAACCATGTTAAATGTAGTGTATATAGAACAGTGTAAGCCGGAGAACCACTAACAGCATTTTCAATTGTGATAAAAACTTATTAACATATTTGCCTCTTTAATGATTAACTGTCTTTGAATATTAAGAGATTTTTACAACATCTTTTTCACACCGAGGAGACTCTGCAAAAGGCTGAGCTTTTTCTTTATTTTATAAGCGAGGCTTCGTTTGATATGCATTCTGATTTTAAAAGAACCATAATATTTTAATCGATCTCTCTGTAAAGATCATGATTATTATAAATGAGATACAGTCGTGCACATCAAGCCTGACTGGTAGATAGGAGGTCATGAGTCAGGAATTATATGAAGAAGGGAAGTAAAAACTAGAAAATTTTCCAACATGATTGTTTAAAGGAACAATTATGTACACTGGCACATGAATTCGAGACTTCAGTTACATGTGCAGAGTTATCAGCCTTCATTTTCTATTAATTTCCTTCAAACTAGCCCTGAGAAAATATCTTTGAAAAAAAAAAATTAAATCCCTACATTTATTATGAAAAACATGTAGTTTCTTACTGAACTCTTCACATTCATGAAATAGATGACATTAAAAATCATGGCAGAGAAATATATCTGATTAAAATGTTGATACAAACCTAGGCTGTGAAAACACTCGTTAATGTCATTTGACAAATGTTATTTTATTGTAGATAATTACTTATGTTAAATAAATTGAAACACACATAAAGATAGCATCTGATAGAAAATAAACTTGCTATTTGGGTATAATTCCATTATCAGAATTGGAAAAATTATTTTGAATAGATATATTTTTTCTATCAAATCTCTAGTCTCCCAAAACCAATACAGTTTTAGTTACACACACACACATAAATATATCTGCACATTTTCAATTGATATTTCTTCTCCTACTTAAAAATGCAAAGATATACTGTTATCCTTTGGAAATCAAATATTTTTTCTAGATGGCGTGATTCTTTAATTAAACTATATTCTTTATGGTGATCAAATATAATTAGCAGTAACAAGTATTTAATGAAAACAAACTGCTTTCCCTTGAAATCTTTCCAACCCACTGTACTTTAAGTCCATAGCTTCTCCAAGAAGATCATTGTATCGTAACAACCAAAATATGATTAAAAGCTTGTCAGGTACTGCATCATTTCAGACAAATAAAAATAGAGAAAGTAAACACTAGAGATCCTGATTCACGTCAGGTACAAATCCTGCAATTTAAGATATTGTTTCCAATGAAACAGTACTGTTAGTGGTTCAATGTACTGCAGATCTATCTTTTAACAGCCCTATTTGATATCATTATGTACTAAGACATTACCGCAGTATCTTTGATTATTACTGAGCGAGATGAGAAGGAAGTGCACTTACATCGGACTCATTGACAGCGAGGTGCTATAGCAACTCTCCTGTAATTAATTGTGAGTGAAAGGAGGTTTGGTTTTTGCAGCCTCGTAAAACTTTTCCCACATGGCTGAACCCACGGTCAGGAGACGTTAGGCAACATTAACTGCCTGCACATTTCTGCAAGGCTCTGGAGGAAGCGGCTCGGCACTGGGGCTCCAATTCTGAAAACCCTGGGACACAAGACATCAGCGTCTACCTTTCATCTTAGCTGAGATTTGGAGAGGGTTCAGACCACAGAGGCTCCTTAATTCTCACTAATTCATTTGCTTTCCTGATTCACTTGGCTTGGGATAACCTGCGAATGATAATGAACCTGTAAGGGGAGCGCTTAGTCCCTTGCCTTTGAATGTGCTCGGCATGGATTGAGGGCTTTCTGTGAATCTTGCAAGAGGAAAAGAATCTTATTAGCACTGATTGCCAGTCATGAGGTTGCCTCTAAAAATTGCTCTTGTATTTTTAACTCTTGCTTGCTTATAACAACCCCAGCTAAGGAGAGAGATTTGTTGTTTACACATAGAACACGGCATTGTTCTCAACATTTACTCATTTCTCTTTGCAATTTGATCTAATCATAACACATTTGTTTTACGTATGTCATTACTATACCACTATGAACACTTCATCATTTTTCCCATGATTATTCTACAAGTCCATAACTAGCCAAGTCCTCATCTCTTCACCCCCAGCTAAACATCCTCTTTGCATAAATGTATGCTCTCTAGAATAAAGGGTCTAATTTTCTTTTTTTTCCTTTTGTTATTAACCATTTCAGCAGAGCACAGCTAAAACTGCTTTTTGTGTTACTAGGGGATTTCTAGCAGATTTGATGTTCTCTCATGTTGATTCTTATATTTTTAATAAATATATTGTGGATCTGGATACGAGTCAGAATTCAAGCCTCAATGAGAATATCTGAAAATAAAACTGGGGAAAAGTGGTTTATTTTTGCTTGTCTTTGCCAAAGGAACATTCACCTTAGGACTCATTTTTTTTTCCCCCATTAATTTATGCAAATTTAGGTAACTGTAGAGAAGAAATGGATTGAAACCCAGAAATCTGTGTCAGAGTGATTCAGTTTAGACCATCAAATTCCTTCTAGAGGCAGTCTTTGCTAATCCAGACTTGAGGGGCTGAGAGTCAGAGTCCACTTACTCGGGGGTCGCTGTCATTGCCAGAAACAATTTCTAACACCTGATCAAACCCTGGGAGATCCCAGCCTTAAACAGCATGCTCTGCTCCATTCACCTCCTTAGAGAGGTAGGTTGCTTTACTATGCAAATCTTCCTAGGAAGAGCTTTCACCACATTTTCAGATGGCAACCCATCTTTTCTGCAGAAGTGTGGTGTTTTGCTGTGGTTTCTAGCCTTTTAAATATGGTATATGCGCAGTACTAGAGAACCGGTGCTCCAGCTTTGGTATTTAGTAACAAGTTAAATGTCTGTCTGGTATCAGCCAAAGAGAGCCCTACACAGCTTCCACATCTGTGATGTCTTTTCACTAACCAGAAGTGAATGATGCAGTGCACTGAGATAAAGAGAAAATTCTCTTGTGTTAATTTTTTTTCTCTTGTTTCTAGATGGGGGCATTATGGCTTTTGACTAAATAAAAAAAAATTGCTTCCATTTTCAGCTAATGAAATGAATTTTTCTCTCTAATCTGGTGTTACCTCAAAGAAATCTCTAAGTGACAAAATATTACGCCCACTGTTTCTCAACAGAATTTGCCAAAAAGGATAATTATGTGAGACTGCTAGAACTCAAATTTGAACTGGAACTTCTTATGTGGGAATATGGATTTCTATTATATTGATAGGCTCAACTTTTTTTAAAGGGCATGAATAAAAAGCTGATCAGCCAATGGAATTTATGTTGCATGGGAATTCTAACAGTTTCACATTTGCTTGTCGAATCATTAAACATTTCCACAGGACAGTTACCAAAAAAATCCTAACTTGCTTTGGAAATGTCACACAGAAATATCTACATTTTGCATCAAAATGTCAAAACAAAACATTGATTCAAGCTGCTATGTTTCAAAATGTCAGTTTGGTACTTTTTATCAGTATTTTGGCTGGGTATGATGTGTAAATTTTACTTAGAAATTATTTTAGAAAATTTCATTGAATTTTACTTTTCCATAGTAAAACCCAGAATCATTTGTACAGCTCCCTGGACAATGATGAATGGAAAAATACTCCTTTATTAAAACTTCCTCACAGATAGTTTTTGTGCCTTTTTTAATATTATAAAGCGTATTTCACTGAAATTATTTTAAAAAACACAAAACATCCTGAATTTCCTCAAAGTATGGCCAACACCATGGGAAAAAAAAAACACCCACTCCTTCACTATCACCAGAATATCCCACTCTTTTTTTTATCAGTCGTTAAACCTAGGTAAAGAAAGGCATTCCAGTCTGAACAAGATGTCTCAAAAACTCTATATTCCTCTTAAGAGGAGAAGGTCCTTGAGAGCCTGCCTGGCTGCAGACAGTCCTAGGAGAACATTACATTTGGGAATAGCTAAAATTAAACTTACACAGCAGAAAAATCAGGTTCAAAGTATCTCAGTACCCTGAGGATCAAGCTGCCCCTGTTTGCTCTAAGAAGCATCCCTACATGATGAGTATTTTGTTTTTTGATTTCTCATGTGCTGCCTTGTTCCCCAATTTAATTATGTGGCCCAGGTAGCCTGGCTGCATCTTTCATATAGCACCTTTGCAAATTGTGGGAAACACAAGAGCACTCCCATCTCTCACCGATGTGTTACTGTCCAGCATTTTGTTTATTTTTCTGGCTGGTTTTTCCCCTCACTGGAGCTCTCTGCTTATTAGAAGTTCTCTGCTGGGACGATCTTTACTTCCAGCCCCCAGGCTCAATTTTGGGAATTTTAGAACAGGAGCCAGCTGGCCCCTACTCTTCTATTAATCAGTAATTTCTACCATATTTTCCTCACCATCAACTTTCACTCATAGCACTTCCAAAAATTTTGCACAATGTTGAACAGTTTTACAGCAATAAAATACAGCTCTTAACTGATCTATTATCCCTCTATGTCTGAAAATGTGCGCAAAATTAGAAAGTGGAACTCACCCAGATTTTTCAGCTCAACTTGCAAATGTGCTAGAGAAGAAATTATTTTCTCCTCTAACACTCCAGTCAAAAAGCATCAATTGGCAAGTTACACTCATTTACATACATTTTCTATTAAACTTTTCTATCATAAAAAAAATGTCTTTATGATCCAGACGCATAATTTATTAGGCAATACACCACCACCATCATCAGAGTGAATTGCATTTTACTTGTTTATACTAACAGGGAAGGTGATCAGCTTTAGCCTTCTTTTCATTATATGCGTCATTCATCCTCCACCACCAAAATGTCTGGATTCTGCAGCATATCCATCATTATCTAACTGCCAACTGTTTTCAGAGGTTCCACTGCTTTAAGCTCATTATTTCTTCAGATTGGTGAATCTACAGAGAATCTTTCCACAACATACAGCAGTCAGCATGGCACATGTGTACAGATGAATGGTAGGGGTTTGTCCTTCACAGTTTCTTTGTACCTAGTTTTGCCCCAGAACTGCAACATGTAATGAGCAGCAAATGCACACTGGTATGTCTAAAAATAATAAAAAGTTAAATGGCATTGAAAATAATAACCAAAGCGGCATCTTTGTGTGGATGGTCTGTTGTGAATAAATCTAGTTTACCAATTGCTCAGTAGTTTGGGGTTACTGTCTCCTTATAGTGCAGACTAAAGCACATAGACAAAGACCTAT
>JAAGAY010132497.1:0-26857 GCA_011801015.1 Ardeotis arabs
CCTCGGCCCTGCCGCGGCCTGGGCCGGCTCTGCGCGGCCGGAGATCCCCGGGCAGCGCGGGGGGAGCGGGAGCGGGAGCCTGGGCGAGGCAGCGCCTCCGCGCCGCGGGCGAGTCGGCTCCGCGTTAACGCTTTCGTGACGGCTTCCAGGAAACGCCGCTGAGGAACAGCCCCAGCCCTCCCAACAGCACCGGAGGCACGATCGACAGCGATAGCTGGGACCCGCGGTTCAATGACATCCCCTCTTCCGTCTCCCTGCCCGCCAAGAACAGAAAGAACTTCAGCCAGCTTAAGCGTGCAAAGCCGTATGGTTCTCTGTTCCAGCGGGCAAAACCCGGCAACTTCCTGCCGGAGCGAAAGCAAATTGACAAGATCAGGAAGAAGAAAAAGCTGAAGAGAAGGGAAACGGAGGTGTCTGCAGAGGAGGACTACGAGGAGAAGCTGCTGGAGCTGGAGGCGGAGGACTCTTACGTAGAGACGCCGATGAGCCCCTCGTCTGAGGGCGACCCTCAGTCTGCGGCCGAGCACTGCTCAGTGTGGGACTCTGACACGACTTCCAGCGTCTCCTACCCTGCCGTGACGGCCGAGCAGACGGTGGAGATCCAGAGCGTGGGCAAACGAACGGTCATTCGGCAGGGCAAGCAGGTGGTCTTTCGGGATGAGGACGGCACCGGCGATGACGAGGACATCATGGTGGATTCGGGTAGGTGGCCTGGCTCTCAGAAGAGGATCAGCCCGGTGGAAGCGGTGGTGCTGTTGCTGATCTCTGTGGTGCTTTACTTGTAGCACGAGGGTAATGCCAAGGTGCGCTGCCTGGGCAGAATTAAGTAGCGGTTGGGTTTTCTGGGGGAAGCAGGCTGTTGGTTGACTGCTTTTGCAGTAAGTTAGGGGGAGAAGTTGCGACTTTACAGGAGCAGCTGGTTCTCCTCTCCTGGATTACGGCCTCTCAGGTACTGCTGAGTCTCTGCCTGTGCGGGCGAGACCAGCTTCTCTGAAGGGGTGAAAAACCAGCCAAGTGCCTGTCTGAGACCCGGGTGGTTAATGCAGCATGAAAGGAGAGCAGATTCCCGGTGCGGGCGAGAGAGGTTGGCTGTTCAAATCATAGCTTGCTGTTCTGGTTTTAGATGACGATTCCTGGGACCTCGTCACTTGCTTCTGCATGAAGCCTTTCGCCGGGCGGCCGATGATCGAGTGTAACGAGTGCCACACCTGGATCCACCTCTCCTGCGCCAAAATCCGCAAGTCGAACGTCCCAGAGGTCTACATATGCCAGAAGTGCCGGGACTCCAAGTTTGACATTCGCCGTTCGAACCGCTCCCGGACGGGCTCGCGCAGGCGCTTTCTGGACTAGGGGAGGGAGGCGCGTGCTGGTGCGCTGCGCGGGCGGGCGAGCTGCGGCCGCCGGCCGGGGAGGGCTCCCCCGAACTGCTGCTGCTCAGGCCGAAGGGCTGCCCGGCCGGCCTGCGCTAACAGGGACGAGGAATCACCGAGTCTTGGGCGGCCGGGGCTGGAAGAGGCGGCCTGGTCGGAACTGCTGCTGGATACCGACCAGCTCGAGGGACAGACAGCTCTCTGGGTTCGGTGGGGTTTTGTCCGGTTACGACTATGAACTGGGTGATGTCTGGGAAATGTATAATACCTTTGCCACGTACGTCTTCTCATCCCATCTGGAAACTGCAAACCTTCTGTGTGCTAGGAAACTCCTCCTCCTCTAAAGAGGGTGGGGGAGGGAATCTGTGTGAAGAGTCTGGAAAGTAAACGGCCACGTGTTTTAATTTTCATGTACTATTATACCTGCCCATTTGTCCGTATTTATCCATCTCAGATCCCGAGGCTCCGTGGGAGCGGGCGTCAGTGCGTACTGGCCTCTGACCATCGCCTCCTCTCCGCTGGGCCGGGGCAGTAGGGGAGTTACGTGATTTGGCACCGTTCAAATTAAACGGGACTGCTTGCTGCGCCGAGGGACCGGCGCGTTTAAAAGAAGAGAGCAGCCCTTTTTCTGGACAGGCAGCGCTGGGGACTAGCGACATTGGATTTCTTCCTAGAGCGGTGATTTTTTGTGACTGTTTTGCATGATCGGCTCAAATGTGTGTTTGGGGGTGCCGTTTGCTCCGTTTCCCGGCCCCTCGTTAGACTCCAAGGCGCTGCTTTAAGAAGATGATGACTCTCCCGTGTCTCAGCCCAGCACTCAAACGTGGACTGTAACAGGGGCCGTAGTGAACTCGGAACCTGGCAGGTCTGGGTTGGGATTTGATCATTTCCATCAGAGTACTACAGTGCTACTTTATTTTCACTGTTTTTTGAGACTGGATTTGTCATCAAAAAACCGGAATCTTTAACCTATTGGTTGGGAATTATACAGATAAAAGCAAACGCAGCTATGCAGCTAGCAAGATGAAGTGCAATGAAGATCCATCCGGTGCAGGGGAGGACAGGAGAGCGTGGAGGCCGATGCTGCGGTCCCTTGACAGGACTTCCTAGGGCCTCAGCCCAAGGGAAATCGTTTGGAAACATGACAGGGAGTCGAGGCAGGTACGCAAGGCCACCGAGATGGCAGCGTTGTTCCTCAGTGACCGAACAGCGAGCCAAATATGTCGCACAGATTCGGCTTCCGTTTCCAGGCGTTTCTGTGAAGTTACGCCTGACGAACGACGTGCTCTCTGCGGCGAGACCGCGAGGGCAGGGGAGCCCCTGGCTGGAACCGCGGCCAACGTGAGCCTAGCCGTACTGGTGGGAACGCGTCCACCACAGTCCCGCAGGTACACCGCGCTGGACCGCCGCCTTACCAGAGCGCTGGCTCTGCAGGAGATGCGTCCCAGTGATGACCGCGGGTCTTCCCAGCACGCAGTCAGGTGCCCTCCTTCAGATGTCTGACACGGGGCTGGCCGCAGCTTCAGGCAGACAGTCCAGCCCCGCAGCGCCCTGGGGCTCCGCTGCGCGGGACACGGGGGTGTGAGGTCTGCCCGCCCGGGTCAGGATGACAGAGCTGCGTGACGTGCAACGGTTCTTCAGTCCTGCCTCTAAAAATCCTGTTCCACCAGGCTGCCGCAGCTGACTCCGGGTTCTGAAAACCAGCTCCAGCTTCTGTAAAATCTTAAGACCACGACCGTGGTGTGCTGCCTTCCAGAAGCTACGTGGAACCACCGAGGAGTTTGCCAAAGACTTGCCCCTGACGGCTGCCTGACTGTTCTTTGCAGCCAGAAAAAATAACCAAAGTTCTCAAATGCTGCCATTTCACTCTGCAAACAGAAAGGCTTTGGAAGATCCCGGTCGTGAGCTGCGTAAGGGCTGGACCTGCTCTGGAAGTTGGTAACTCTGTGTTTACAGTGTGTCAACTCAACTGAACCTCCGTGGAGCGTGTTCCTGAAGCTTTTACGGGAGAAATGGTGAACTGCCAAGCGAACGGTCTCTTTTCACAGGGGTTCTAATCGACGTGACTGACTCTTGTTGTGTTACCTTTTCAGATTTATCCCATAGATGGTGTCTGACAAGTCCAGCACGTTACAATATCAGCAGAGAGAAAAATAAAAAAGTAACATCTCCATTCTTTTAGTTCATCACTTTCAGCCATGTATAATTATAGTTTAATTCAGAACTTTATTTTTTCATTAAAACTGTTTTAATGACCCATGTTCTTTTCTTAAATGTGAAACAAGTGAACAAGGATTTTGTTTTATTCTGAACTCGGGCGTCTGCTGTTATGATTTACTGGTGTGCAAAGCAGTTGTGCCAGGTGGCAGCAAGACTTGACGCTTTAAGCGTTCTGCCCTAGACAAAGCACGCTCCTTGCCCAGCCTCTGCTGCGCGCCAAGGTGAATCCTGGTGGAGTGAGCCCCAGCTCCGGGGCCGGGCGGAGCGATGGACGGCAGGCAGTGCCTGCTGCTGCAGGAGCCCAGAGGGGCTGAAGGCAGCTGGGCGCTGCACTGGGCTCAGCGACCTGCCGAAAGGTGCGAAGGCTGCTGTGAGAAGGGCTTGGGTCGGGATGCCTACGGCGTCGGCCGTGCGTGGTCCTGGCTGGGGTCCTTTGTGGAGAAGCTAGGTGCAGCTGCTGGCCAAGGTGGTCCCCTGCCTGTCCCCCTGGCGCCTCAGAAACAGAACTTGGGCTGCGCTGCATCTGCTTCACCAGACCCAAACCAAAATCCCTTTAAACCCTCCGGGAGCTGTGCTGAAGGGTACTTCCCTTCCACCCCTGCCCCGCCGCAGGGCGGCACCAAGGCCCCTGAACCACCCAAGGGCTGCTGGTGCCTTGGTGCCGCCCCTCAGCTCCCGTACGTGCCCCCCAAGGGCACGGCTGCGCAGCCAGCTGTGTTCAAAGCAGCAGCCTTGCACCTTGGCAAACCTAAAACACAGCCCGATGCTTTGGAAAGGGCACTGGATCACACTGGAAGCTAAGCTCCGGTTGCTTACGGTTTCTATTTTAATTCTGTTTGTTATGCTGTATTACGTAGGGTGCTAAACAAGCCCCAGAGGAGCTGCAGCTGTGAAACGGCAGTTTCTCTCAGAGCAGAAATGATTGTGTGGAAAGTAGCAGTTTCTCAAGTGGGGCTACTCCTACAGTCTCTTTAAAACCTCGCGCTGACAGAAAACAAGGAAGAGAGGAGGAGGTGGGCTGGAGGAAGCATTCAGCAGGAGACCAACCCAACACCTGGCTCAGTGGGAGGAGACGGGCAGGACGGGCGGCGACTCCACCGAGCGGACACACTTCAGCAGTGCTTGGCAATTCCAAACACTGCAAGGAACCAAAAATGGAGCTCGGGCAGCAACTACTGCAGAGGAGAGCCAGCTGCCGCAGCCCCGTGGGTGGGAAGGGCGCTCGCAGTACTTGAGAGGAGAGGAAAAGCAAGAGTCCGAACCCTTGGTGGGCTGACCTTGCCGGCACAAACGAGCTATACACTTTAACGATGTTTAGCCAGGGACCGGGGCAAGGCCTGGGTCAGTATCAATCACGAGGGATTCTACTTTCATGAGAGCTGCAAATTCAAATGTTCCAAGTGCAAAGTTCACCTGTCCCTTGCTCAGACTTCTTTGCCATTAGACAGACAGACAATTCTGAGGTGCTGGAGGAAGACAGCAGAGAAGGGGAAGGCGGGAGAACCAAGACAGTTCTCTGATGAGAACACAGCTGTGATTACGAGGAAAGCACCTGCCCGAGTGCAGGCCCTGGCCAGGCAGCTGAGCCATCCTCAGGGACGTACCGGTGGAGTTGCGCAGGAGGTTTAGACAGTTTTTACAGAACCGGTGCCCGGAGCTCTGTCTCCTTGCAGCCTTTCACTGGCTGAGCCACCCTGGGACCTGGTTGTCAAAGACGACAGCACGCACAGGAAGATAAGGGAAAACTCCAAAAAATAAATCCTAAACCTGTACCTCCACCTCAAGAATTTCCAGTTCAAAGGCTCTAGCTGAAAGGAGTAGCATGTGTTCCCAGATCCTCATGAAGGCATTTTCATCATTTGCTGGGTCAATTAGAGATGGATGTGTCACCTCATGCTTCTATTGCATTTTAAAGCTTGCACCCAAAGGTGCTACCCTGTTCCCGGTTTTAACTGCTGGAGTAGGAGCAACACGCTCCACCTCTCAGAAACGTTACTGTTCAAGTACAAAATACCACGGGACATCTTGAAGTGTGGAAGCAGTTTTTAGAATCACATTGCTATTTCTCTACATTTTAATGCAGACAATATGCAAGAGAACAGTTTCACGCCAGCAGAAACTGTATCTCAGGAAGCGGTCAGAAATGAGAGCCGTTTCATCGTGCAAACTTCTTTCATGAAAACACTCCTCAGCGCCATTGCTCGGCTAGGTGCAGCGCTATGCTGAGATTCTTCTTTGTAATGAGCAGTACGGGTGTTGTCACCATCTTGCACTTGCTTATGCAAAACCTAATTCTCAGTACTCCTCCCGGGAGTATTCTGCCACATCCCAGTCACTACAGACTGGCTCTCGCTCTTGACCGTACACTTCAGGCAGTGACAACACACGAAAAGGGAATTTCTGGTGGAGATTTCGGCCCAGTTCAACCAGTCACACGTGCAAGCGATCAAGAGGGGTCAATAAGCAGGATGTGACAGAGGGTGCAGTTTCATTTACAGAACCTGCAACCCTTGCTTTTCAGGAGTTTATTTTCGAGAGTGTCCTACAGATGCAAAGGGAATGGGGGCTACTTTTCAGCTGAATATAATTTATTGCACGTTTTACAGTTAATTTCAGATCAATAGAACACTGGTCATAAGCGAAATAAAATCCTGCAGCAGGAGCTGGTCACAACTGAAGAGTTTTGGTTTGTTTTTCATAAAAGCAAGTGAACAGCCCTTAACTGTATGAGCTTGTTTTTTGGGGGATGGAGAGAAGCATCTCTTTGGACTGGCGCAAATTAGTCTGCTTTTGGAAATCCAATTCTCCTGTTACAATGCCTTGAGCAAAGAGACCCACAGCTGCACAGAAAGAAGGGGCAGGTACGTGCCAGGAAATGATTTATGTCAGCAGTCGTCAAGAACAACAATGCACTTGCCAAGACAGACTTCTTCTTCCCCTCTGTCCCTCACACGTAAGCAGTGAAGGCTGTTCTAGGACTCACCAAGAGCAGAGCTGTGACTGCGAGACAGCCAGGATTATCCTGTGAAAAAGCCTCGGTCGTGTTGGTGTATGCAGTGTGTAGTAGACACTGGAAGGTGCTGGATCCATCTGCTGTGTCCCTAGAACAGCTCTGCCCTTTTTGCTGGTAAATCACTGGCATGGCTTCTACGCAAGATTAATCCAATGAACTTATGTCCTAGCTGATGCTTTTTAGAAAGGTCAGCTGAATTTTACATTTTCAGCTCTTTACCCATTTGGCATCTCTCCTCACTTTGGTCTGGTTTACTCGTATAAATTACATTCTTCTTTTTCCTAGAAATAAATTAGATGGGAAGAGACAGCTGCAGCACCAGAATCAAATGAAATTGCTATTCTTCTCTTCCACTTGCTTTCCTTCTTTCTTGAAAACCTTGCTAGTACATGGTTCTAGGTGGCACAATAATTAATAACACTATTACACCCCATGTCCTTGTCTGGAATAGCAGTATTTGAAATCAGCAGCTGGGTGGACTCATGCTGAAGAGGTCCACATTACTACAAAAGGCAAAGAACTTAATTTCAAACGTACTTACTCTGAACAAGTACATTTCAAATACGGATTTGAGACTGAAAACAATCTCTGTCCTCTTTCCAACAAAGGGATTTACACAGAGGCCTTCCAGGAGGTGGGCAGAGAACTTAACTTCCCCTCAGGAACAAAAACAGGTACGTTACCTACCCCAGGAAGTATGTGGAGAAGTGAGAACAACAGGTCGTCTTCCCTGCTCAGTGCAAGAAGATACATGTGAGACTGCACAAACGGACCGTGGCCAAATCGCAGCGGGAAAGACACGGCTGCGTGACTGGTGGTGCTCAGTGCCCGCTCGCGTAACCTCAGCAGAAAGCACCGCACATTCAGAGTCACGTTGCTTTATTGGTTACTGAGCCACAATTCAGAGAAGTATTGCCTTGGAGCGACCTGTAGAAGCAGGTTCTCTCATTCTGTCTCCTAACATAACTGGTAGGACACCACCTGCTATATGGACAGTAAAAATAAAAATGTCTCTGTTCAAACTTGCAGCGTCCGGGGGAAGGTTTTGTAGTTTCTGTTGACCCAGGTGCCGTAGCAGACGCGCACACTCTCACCAGATTAGCCATCCGCGTCGATTCTGTGAGCTGCCAGACGAGAACAGTAAATGGAGACACGCCACTTCTGCCGGACGAGACACATCCTAGCTTGAGCTTACCATTGTACCAGGGAGAGACGGGAACATTGCTGGACACAGCTCATATACACCTCCAATGTACTCATGGAAGCTTTCTAAGTTGGATACGCTTCCTAAATTGGGCCCTGGAGCTGGTCTAGAGTAAACACGAGGTTTGTGCCCTTTATCCAGCTCCCCAGACCCACAGGGGTACCAGTAAAACTTGTCACTAGCAGATATCAGCTTAACAAAATTATTCTGGCAAGGAAAATGTTTTGGCAGATAGATAAATTGGGATGAGGAAGAAATCTGTCTCAGGCCTCCAGCTTGCCTTCATACATTCAACTCAGTCCTCAAGGGGCAATCCAATGCTGTGAATTGCCCGGCAGGGACACCAGCAGCTGGAAGAGGCCTCTGCTCCTAACTCCAGCTAGACATCTAAGGTTAGGTGGTACAAACAGCTGCAGCAGTGCTGCTGAGCTCTTTTAGGTCATACTCCAGAGGCATAGATGGTCAGTCCCTTTCAGTAACCCCACTTCTGAACCCCAGAACCCCAGTTCGGCGTGCTTCGCCACACAGAGCTAAGCAATCCTTCACTGGTTCCTGAAGGAAGAAGCAAGGCGGTCCTTGCTACTTACATTGCTTTGGTATCCTAAGAGCCTCATTGTCAGCTGACATCACTTGGTGCAGAACTCCTCGGAACTGGTAAAGTACTTTCAAACTCTTCTCCTCACCCACACAGGGGTCGTAGAAACCCGGCAGTCCAGCCTTGAACCAGAGAAGGACAGAGTGAGCATCAGGGAAAGGAGTTTCACAGCTCTTCAACCGAGCAAAAACATTTACTAGTGCCAGAGCGAGGTGTCACTAAAAAAAAAGGGACTTTTGTTGCCAATGAGCTGAGATGAGAAGCCAAGGAATCGCCTCCTCAGTGGCAAGTTCTAGATGCAGAAAAGTGCAAATGCTGCAAATACAGAGACATTGTTTCTTTGGCACTGGAAATGCCAGGAGAAACAGAAGTTCCTGGAGGTTCGTAACACTTGGTATGTAAATGGCTTCTGTAAATTCATCTAGAATCACTAGCTACAAGCACACTGCAGCAATCCCCTGGCAGGACAGCACACAGTTCAACTGAAATTCTGACTCGTACACTTGAGCTCTTGAGTCTGGGCTTTGAGAGAAAGGCTACGTACGTACCTTGGATGCCTCTGTCAGGATGAGTTTAGAGTCTTTCACCAAGCACTGCAGGGGCACAGTCACATCTATTACTTTCACCTTCTCGTTCTTCCTGCTGTTGTCGTTAACAAACTTTCCGTACCAGGCGTTCACTACAATCAAACCTGCATTTCACATGAAATCACAGATGTGATGAAAGGCTTCCCACAGCTAGGCAGGTACTGATGGAAAGACCATCCCAGCATTTTCTCTTGCTTTCAATGATATTTAAATTTTCCCTGCCTGGACCCATGCTTCTTAAAACAGAAGAACATTTTTATTTGGATGTTTGTTAGCTATCTTCAGCACCAGGACAGAATGACATGACTTTAGCACCATGCTGATGTGACAGTCCAAGTGGATGTCAGTCCACTTTGGAACATTCTCTTGGAAATTGCTAGCTAACATCAGAATTCTGATTTCCATTATGATCCAGGAGGAAACTGTGTAAGCTAGAAAGCAGTGAAACCTAAACTTCAGACTATAACTCTTGCACATATTTATACGCACACCCTCCCTTTTGTGAAGAGGTGAACCCAGACTATCGTCTTCAGCCTGCTGATCCACCTCACAGCATGTCTGAAGACAATATTCAGTGGATGCCCACTAAGCTCAGGCATCAGAAACCAAATAATAATGGAACTTCCCTACTACATGTGCAACAGCAATTAGGCTGTGCTTCATCGGGGGGAAAATGAAGAAACGATACCTTGCATTTCTCCCCCTCAACCACCCAGCCTTTGTATTGTTCCTTCCTGTCTCCAAATTCATGGAATAAGTAAATGGTGTTGTAATTCTTACCCATTCTGGCTTCCTCCGCTTCAATTATCCTCCGGACAGACTCTTGCATTAACCGGACCTGTCACAAGACACGGGGCAGAGCAAAAATCAAGCAGTGTCAAACACTCTGTCTGAAAGAGAAAAGCCCAGAGTGAAAACCGCTTCCTTTAACTAAGGGAGATCAGTCAGAGGAAAGACGTACCGCAGCTTCAGCCTCCTGCTTCTTCTGAAGGATGTCGCTGGCTGTACTCTCCCTTTGCTTCTCCAGTTCTCTGGCACAAGGAAGTCAGCATCACATCAGGTTTACACAGCGGAGGAGATTCAGCCACAAAGTAAGATGTCTGCTTACCCACCCCAATTACAACTGACCCACAGCCTCGCACAAATGAGCTTGGTTTTAAGGTTCTTCCCCACCTTTTAAGATATTTCTGTAGCTTCCAGAATTCAGTAGTACTGATGATGTAGTGAACCACGGTGCCTCAGCTGGATATCCCAGCCTTTGCACCAGGCTCCCAGAAACACTTGAGTGGGACTTCCCAGCTCTGAATTTAGAACACAGTCTTGTGAGCTCACCTCTCCTTTTGTGCCCTGAGGTAGGGTTTGATGATTAGCCTATGCATGGCGAAGTAGATAACTAGAGGTCCCACGGTGGCATAGAATACAGCACTGGGAAGCAGCTGATCTGTTAGGTGGACAGGGAAGAAGTAGGTCTGGCTAGCCCTATTCAATCTGGAACAAAAAGAGAGGAGTGACAGGTAAGAGTTTGATGTGCTTCATTAGGTACACTTAGCAGCAGTGTGTGCTGCTGAACAACTGCTGAATGAAAGGAGAGATGAATGATGAGCTCAAAAAGGTGAAAATCTGATAAACCAAAACAAGACAACAGTAAGACAGACAGCTGACACCACGCAGAGCCAGACTTCTATGCAGCAGACATCTCTTACGACAGCACTCAGCCATTCTAAAGCTTTTTTTTTTTTTAATATTAGGAGAACTTATTTGGTCATTAATTTCATGAGGGAAAGAGACCAACATCATCATCAAGAGAAAATAAAATGCTTACAGAGGAATCTCTGTTCAAAACACTGGCATGTGCTTTCAAGGAAGGAGTACATTAATATTTTTCTGATGCTTATAATATTTACTTTAGAAAACTCTTTAGCAGGGCCTGTTTTGACAGAACAAGGTGTAGTGGTTTTAAAATAGAGGGAAGTAGATTCAGATTGGATATAAGGAAGAAATCCTTTACAAGGGTGGTAGGACACTGGCCCAGGTTGCCCAGAGAGGTGGTGGGTGCCCCATCCCCGGAAACATTCCAGGCCAGGTTGGACGGGGCTCTGAGCAACCTGATCTGGTTGGAGATGTCCCTGCTGCTGGCAGGGGGGTTGGACTGGGTGGGCTTTGAGGGTCCTTTCCCACCCAAACCATCCTGTGACTCTGTAAATCATTCCTTTTCCTGGGATGCCTTTGCGGGTCCCGCATCCTGGCCCGCCCTCTGCTGGCACCAACCAAAAACGCACCGCGGAATAGGGACCTTGAGGGGCTCTGCCCCTCGAGAACGGCACCTTGTTCACGGTATAATCACCCGTGTTAGTTAGCAATAATTCACTAATTCAAGTATATGCTCGTGTACAGTGTTATAAAACCGGAATGTAACTAAATCAATTTCTACTCATAATGTTTTCGGAAATCTTCCATCCGCTTACCGTAATGCTCCAAACCTTACTTTAAGCTGCGTTTTCAGAATATTTTGATGCACACACAGGCAAGTCCTGAAAGAGGCAGCTCAGGCTCAGAGTAACACCAGCAGAAGGCACACATTGCTTTTGATGGGCAGCACGTCTCCTTCCACAGTGACAGATCAATATACCTGTACCGCCCTAGACCGGTACCTCCCCACCCGAACACTGGAAATGGAATAACGCAGGTTATGGTCAGCCTCTGCAGTCTAGGGTTGTGATCTTGAACTGACTTGATTTTCAAGGACACTCCTTGGGGAACACCAACACTGACAGTGGCTCCTAAAATGCTGTGTCTGGAAATCTTCCTCTCTGCTCCATACTCCACTATGGTCCCAAAGAAACCCGCCCTAGAATGACAGAACCAAAAACTGGTAAGACAGAGAAGACTCTTGAATTTCTTTTTATGAATCCTGCAATTCCCGAACAAGTAAAACATGGAAATACATCTGTGTGCAGCAGATGTTGGCTACTGGAAGACTCAGAGTATCCACAAAGTGAGACTAGCCTTTTCAGCTGGTAAAGCAGTAAACAGACTACGAGAACTTGTCTGTCTGTCTTATTGGTATAGAGATATCACACACAAATACTTTAAGTTCCACTTATCCCAAGAGTCACACAGAGCTAAGCATCCACGACATTCATTTCAGTGGTTACTCGATTTAATTAACGAAAAGCAGATTCCCAAAGACTACAGAAGCATTTGATTTGCATGGAACCTGGATGCCTACAACAGCAGGAGAGGATAGATTTTTCAGGCCGTGAGCAGTGTGAATTTCCTCTTGCACACTTACTTGAGAGAACCTTTCACTCGGGTTTGATCCTCATCCTGAAACTTATGCTGATAACTGACCATCATGAAAGAATGAGGGATTCCCAGCTGAAATACAAGAGGCACAGATGTGTGAAAACGTACCCTCAGCCACCACTGAATGTTCCCCCAGGTTTCCTTTCTTATCCTTTAAGTGGCACAGAAAACACAGCAATGCCTACCACTTGTCCCAGCCTGCAATCTCTGCAGCCTGCGTTGTGCATCCCGACCCTACTCTGAGCTGATCCACAGCAGATACGACAGTATCAGGTCGTATCTCATTTGTCGTATTGACAATACGACAAAATTTGGTCTCTGCCAAGTGCAGCTGGTTACCTACATCAGATGTTCACACGAGACAGTACCAACTGCTCCGTTATCCCCTAGTCTCAAGCCAAAATACTGCTGGGACGGAAAAGCTGAGGCACTCCTCTCCCACAGCGGGGTGTCTCTGTCCCCCGTGCACAGTAACAGGATGCGCACCTGTAACGCCATGGTGAAATGGCTGGTTTTTGTATCCCGGACAATGCTAGTGTTCATGGCTGACTGGATGCCCCACCGCCACTGCAAGTACCCCATGGTGTTCTTGTCCAGGTTGCGCGCTAGGACCGTGGTGAGGCCTGGGCGGATTCCACGGGATGAAAACTGTAGGGCGCAGTTTGTAGTGATGAAACTAGGAGAAAAAAGGAAAGTCTCATAAGTGACAGCACACGGGCTCCCAGACGGGCCTCAAATTCCTTCTTTCCTAGAAGCCTTGCTGAATATGCAGAGACTATCCTGCAAAGAGCATGATGCCCGAGGCTTTCAGGAAAAACTCAAAACTCACTCAGACTGTACTGACCGCAGCAGGGCCCAGAAGAGCAGGCTCATGCCCTAGTTTATTGGTTTGTGCCACAACAGTGCAGCCAACGCAGCAGGCGGCTCTCCAGCCTCTGCCCTTCTTGCCTTAGGCAGATAAAGCCCTGGTCTTCTGAAGAGGCAGCACACTTGGCTGCTAGAAGATAGCAGCTCTGCTACTTAATAATCCTCAAGCACCAGCTCCAAAAAACAGCATTAAAGGACTCTACGGGGAACAAGATCCCTGTGTAAGCTCTGAGGAATGGCATATTTACTAAATTAGAAAATATAAAAAGAAGGAAGGAAGCACTGGCACCTACTATGCTCTAATATACGTCTCACAACCCTTACCTGGTACTCTCCTTTGCAACCTAAAACTTCACTTGTAAACAGCCCCCACACTAGTGGCACATTTGGCATTATGTCCCTGAACTATGACATATCATTTCCCCTTTCGCTGTCAGAAACTCCCTCTCACACATGGAAGCCCAGAAGAGCTCCCCAATTTTTGTTCTGCTTCCAGAGCAAACTTCTGTTGCTCTGATTGTGAGATCACGTCTCAAGTATCACGAATTCATGACAAGATCAAATGGAAATCTAAGGATGTGGAACACACACCTTCCTTAAACTGGAACTGTGAAAATGGAAGAACAACACACAAAAAGAATACAAGCATCTTCATCAGTAGTAAAGCAGAACCTTAAGTCTGAAGAAGAAATACCTTATTTTATAGGACAGAAAACAAATCCAGAATTAACACAGAAAAGAATTCAAGCCATATAGTTCCTTAGCGTGGAATATTAACCGTTAGATCATTTTTTCTAATATTTACCATCTTGGTGTAAGATTACGGAATATCTTCAGACCGAAGAGAGGTCCCTGAAGGTCTCCTGCTCCAAACTCCAACTGTTTAAATGCACAATGACAAATTGTTAGAAGAAAACATCTTTCACAACAGTGGCAAAGTACTTCACCAGCATAATTTGCATCACCGACATTTTACACATCTGAGTAACATTTACCACATATTTCAGCGTCCTCTCTTCTCTGATAGCTTTGCATTCAGAATAAGATGTGTCCCACTGAGTTTTACTCATTGCCACGAGTAAAACAAAGCCAGTTTTGTAGTGCTACAGGCTACTACTACTAGCACCTGCTCTGGGTGCTCCAGTGACAATGGAGAACACCCCTCTATCACAGCCCCACAACGGCAAACAAGGCTTGGCTGCTGCCCTCTGAGGATAAAAGTTCTCAGGACAGCCTCACAGTAACGTTGCCTGCAGTTCTGCTGCTGCACCGTCTCTGTGTGTGCAAGACACGTCTGCTGCTTCACCCACTAGTGTGTGACTTCCAGGGCTGCTGCTCAACGTTTATTTGCTGCTGCTCCATCTCCTTAACAGAAGCAGTTCTTAGACCCGACAATTATAATGACAAAGGCTGCAAAAGCAGTTCCTACGACATCTGTGCTTCCCAAGTAAGTTTATTACATGGGTTTTTGTAAACTTTTTTAGTCAGACTCACGACAATATATTACCAACATTACAAAATTGTGATGCAAATAAAATGCCTCCAATCTATGAATTCTCAAACGAGAGGAAAACTCCCATTTCTCACAAGCTGTGGAAGTAGGTTAGTGGGAGCTAGCGAGCAAAAAGGTGCAGAAAGCAGCCACCTGCCAGCCACAGCAGCAAGCATCTCAAACAAAGCCACCGGTCTAGCAAGGCACAGCTTGCAGGTGGTAACACGGGACCTTCTAGCAACTTAGATCATATCTGCCTGGGAGTCAAACTATTTCCCCCGTAACTTCTTCCCTTGTGAGCAGAGCAGTTTTTGAAGCGAAGGCAAACTGTCATGCTGCCCTAAGGTGCATGTCCACAGCACTGGAAGGCACCTGGGAGCCTTCAGACAGTGAAATTAGAAAGGTTCTGGAGACAACAGGTAACAATTCTGTCAGTGTAAGCGCAGTCCAAAATGCACAGTTAAATGGAAAGGAGAAACAACTAAGAAAAAACAAGGCTTAGTCTTCCTTTTTTTCTCAAATTCCTTTCAGAATTCCTTTTTCTACATTCTACAGAACGTAGAAAATGAGAGATGAAACAGAGGTAAAGTTCCCTAAAGAAAATAAACAATAGATAACTAATCCAAGCAGCCTGAAATAGACTGGATATAAAAACGTGTAACAGCTAGTACCCTCACCTCTCCCCATCCCTTGGCAGATGTCACTCGTCTCAGAGCAAGATTAATCGATCCACCTCCATTCCCATTTTGGGTGGAAAGGTTACCAGACAGTATTGCTGTGTCCGTGGCAGTCAGTGGTGCCTGAAAAATGAATATATTGTTACCAATTACTCCGATCCCAATTCACACATTGAATGCATGTTCTGCAAGGCCACAATCACGACTGCAGAGAGACAGGTAGCACTCCGGTTGACTCCTTGTCATCCAGCAAGCCCAGGTGTTTGAACCAGACATGGCCACACTTGCTCTAGATTTCGTAGTCAAAGATCAAGCATGGCAAAAAAGTGAGATAATTCCTACAGTACCAGACATTTGTGACACCTTTTAATGTACCGCCGTGAAGCCCTGGCCCTGAGCGGCAAACCCTTCTAATCTCACTAGCAGACTACATTTCTTCAACTCTCTGGAACAAAGGAAACACTCCTCCTCCTTTTCCTTACCCACATCCTCAGAACTGAGGGTTTGTTTTCACACACTAAATACTCCATGTTCAGTGAGAACTAGATACCCATTTCCAATCACGACCGAGCCTCCCTGCCAGGAGGAAGGTAGGACCACTGTAACCCACAAACCAGGCACAGAAATGCATGCTGTACAGTCAACACGCAGTCCTGAGCTTCCTCCTCATCCCACCCACGCTGGTAGTCGTGTTCTTCCATACATGAAGACGAGAACCCCCTGAGTAGTGTTCCACTTTCCGTTGCTCTGCACTGTAGTGCCTCATTAGCTCGGCCCTGCTCCGCACCAGCAGCAGCGCCTGCCCTCCTTACCTCGATGGACTGAGAGATGTGCATTTTGTTTATCTCAATCTGGGGAAAGCTGCTCCCGGGCACATCTTCGTACTCTTCGTCGTAACGATCAAAGAGGTCAGTGGCATCTATTCCAACACTAATTGTTCCCTAAGGAATGACAAGTGAAAAAAGTGCTTAGCGTTAACAAACATCCTACGTACACAGGCCAAAAGGCTAAACCATCCTTGTATAGGACTAAATTTTTTTTGCAGATTTTTCTTGTTCTGCAATTACCTTTTTCACTCTAAAATGCATTTCTTACATATTCAAGACAAGTAAAAACAAAGAACTACAGTATTCTGAAACAGCAATATAAACCACAAACTGGATAAAAGACAGTTTTTCAGCAGGAATGCAACTTGTAATACCAGCAGGTAATTTTTCTATTGTGACACATTACAGAAGTAGATAGAACATTTTTACACAGCAGGTTCCTACTTCCCCCACAACTGACTCTGCTCTGTCAGTATTTTAAAGTTGAAATAATATATTTTAGAAATTGATTTTCTTCAACAGAACTTGGCTGGAAATCCTCTAAATGCTTTCTTCTCACGAGTTATCTGAAACAACTTGGTTTGGAGCTGCATCATTCACTTGACCTTTTCAGTAAAAGATTTTGTTTTCTTTTTCCTACTTTATATCTTGTAATCAGAAAAAAAGCTTGACAAAGACAGACTTTTAGCAAGTGGTAAATATTTCCTTTCTCAGACCACAGAAAAGCTTATTCCTACAAAAAAACTAGGGCACAGCTAAATAGTCTGGCTACCTGCTGCTGTGCTCACTCAGAGTAACTGCAAGAGTGGGTTTATTTGAAAAGGGCACGATTAGATCCTTGTCTGGGTCATGTAACTTCAAAAGGCTTTGGAAACCTTCCCTATAGACCCATTAAACAGCATCCCAGCTCGTATAAAATGTACCAGTTGCAATAAAAAAAACCCCCAAAACCTCTGTGCACAAGCACAGAATGAACTTTGAGCAATCTGCATAAAGAAACTCAGTAGTCGAGTAGGTACAAAAACCACTCACATAGAGTTCAAGTGGAATAAATCCTTATTTCAATCTGACTTAGCATTTTTCTTGTTCACTCCACTCTAATCAAATGCTGAACCATAAAACCAGGAAGAATTGCAGAGTCTGACAGAACTCAAAACTTCTCTCTGTTTTGGCTCCCAACTGTTTATTTGCTATGGAGATTGCTGACCTCTTCTCACTGTTTATTTTCTGATTTCTTACACAGCAAAAATTGAATAAATATTTTAACACAGGAAGATGCGATTATTTCCAGCAGAACTCTGGAACAGGGGCTGTGCCCTACCTGTTTACAAATTACTCTTGGCAGGCTGGCAAATTTCAAAGGAATTACGCTTATCGTTCTGTTTTGTGGAAGCACCAACAATGAGTTCCTGTCATTTACGCAGAAGACCGCTTTTCAGGAACTGTCTGCAAAGTCACCTTCAAGGGATCTGCTCCCCAGACGCCACAGCTTCTCCAGTTTCAGCCCTCTCCTACGTTGTGCTGTTCCTTGAAATGAGGCCAAAATAAGAACGAAGCAAGGCAAAGCTGCCAGCCGCCGAGGAAGCAGTGCGGCCCTGCACTGCTCTCCAGCCCTCTGGGAAGACAGGGACTAGAACAGCCAAAGAGAAACAGAAAGTGCCAGCTTCACTCAATGAAATCCCAGCAAACGCACTCCGGAGTGGCTGATCAAACGTGTCTAAAGACTGGTGAGCATTTATTTTAACAAGATATAACTATTTCCATTTTTCCCCTGGTGTTCTTCGATTCAAAGAAGTGTAAAACCAAGATCTTTTGTAACACAGGCAGGATGCAAAGAAAGGGTTTCCACGTGGAGCACCACATTCAGCACAGAACCTTTGCCAGATTGCAACTTTAAATTCCAAGTTAAACATTTTTAAACAAAGGATATCATGCTGAGTAGTAAGCACACTGGATTTGAATGGCAAAACGACAGAAAATTGTGTATTTTCAACTCAGATTGCAATATAAGTGGCAGCAAAGCCTTCTCAAGATTTTGCACTTAAAAAAAAAAAAATACTGAAAGGTATCTTACTATACTCTGTTTATTTGTACCGTAATGCTTGCACCCTTTGCAAAGACGCACTAAGCTCTACACACATTCCTGAATTTTATCGCATCTCCTTTCTTTCAATCATATTCAAAATCTTACGATTTCCTTTTTCACACAGGAACAAACACCCTTTTCAATGAAAAAAGGAAAGCACTTGAACCTATCCACGAAAATCCACAAGGCCCATTCAGGAGAAAGGAACGTCTCCGTTCCCTCCCCGGCTCCTCAGCACATCCTCTGTTCAGCTGCCTTTCGCTGAAGTGAGCGGTGGGCTCTGCGCAGACATTTTGCCTCCCGCCGAGCACGTGAAGTCACCCTCAGAGGTCTATAGATCCTGGCAAGGAAACTGGCTCAGGCACAAGCACAGGAAAAGCAGCAGATGGTAAAGTTAAAAATATTCCCAGAGAACGACAGCACCCCCTATGCCACCGGATAACAGAGAGGGGACCGCTGCCGCTCGCAGCTCTCCATCAGCCACCTGCTCGGACCATTGGAAATGAAAAAGCCCTCCCCAAAGAAAGGGCAGCAGGGGAAGAGCTGCAAAGCTCTGCTCAGAAGTCAGCGATGCATGCACGCAACACGCCGCTAAACGCACCAGCTCAGCAGGGCAGGAAGCCAGGGAGCGGCACTACAGCGGGGAGCGGCACTACAGAACCGTCAGAGTTGTTATCTGGTGTCATCTGTTAAAATCACCTTTATTTGCCATCCTGTGAACACGAAACGGACTTCACTGATGGAACTAAGACGTGCCAGAGAACAACCTACTCCCTCTTTGCCTTTTTTCTTAGGGATTTACCTTCTGGAAGGCGACATATGGAAGCCGTGCAAGACTAAGCCTTGAGGGACCTGCATTTCTCAGATTCTGACCTTCCACAGCAGGAAAACAATGGGATTTAATTTCTCCTAACAGGAAGCGTTTCTTCTCAAACCAAGTAATGAACTTTTCAACCCTTCTGCACATCTTTGAAAGCAAAAACAAAGCTCTAAAAGCAAATAATAGACTCAATTCGAAACCTGCCAAATTGCCTACATCTGGTTATTGCTCAACATTTCTGGTTAAAATGCTTTATTTTGCTGGAACCGTTTTGTAGAACTGACAAAATGTTGGAAATTTTAAAATAACTTGCCTTCGTGTATGAAATGATCACAGCTGCGCTACCTAATTCCACAGCAACACCACCTGGAGAGACATTTCTATAGGCTGCCAATCAGCAAGTGCTGTAAAGACCCAGATGGCTAATTTTATCACAGGACACAGAGCCCAGACGTACAGTGCAGCTCCGCTTTTACTGCTCGCAGCCACACGAGGCGCCCAGACAAAATGTCAAACTCCTAGAGTCAGAGAGAAGCACGAGGCGGGGATAACCATGCCCCTCTCTGAGAACACCCCTCCGACCCCGATCATCCTCATCTCCACCAGAGACAGTTTGACTTGCCTGTGTTGTGGCATCCTGAAATCCCTTCCTGCCCGGAATAATGTTACCAGCAGATACTCACGTAATACCTTATGCTTATTTAGCCTTCCAGTACAAACAAGTTCTTAGTATTCTTCTGTGCTCTCCACAAATTTTATAAATAAAACAAAATTTGACATCTCATTACAATTTATTTTTTCAAGATGGAGAAACTTTGTCTACATAAATATCTGCATGGTTAAGGTGGTGTAGATAGTGGAAAATTAAGGCTCCCCATCATGGACCATTTTTATACTGCACAGAAGAAACGGATTGCCAACACATTTCAAAAAATAAGCAGAAAATTATTTCTGATAGTTTAAGCTAAAAACTCCAAGAAAAATATAGATACAGGTAAACTAAAGTAGGAATATATCTGGTGAGCATAGATGCAGCTCTCGGATGTTATTCCCTGCACTGAAACCTCACTTGCTGACAATCCCAACAAAACCCAGGTTTGCCTGCTGCACTGAGCAAGCCCAGAGCCAGCAAGGCCATCACCATTCTAAACTATCGGAGCACTCCAGTGGCAGCAGGTGACAGAGGAAGCAGCGGTCGATTGCCATTTCCACCTCTCCCTGCCATCCCAATGCTACCACGAGAACACCGCCCTCCACACAGTATTCTCGATCACCTCTGAACAGCCGGGACTCAGCTGCGAGGTGGGTCACTTGGTGGCAGTTTACGGCTGCTCAGACAGACTGAGACGGGAACGGAATACGCAATGATTCTCATCCTGAGAGCACAATCAAGCTTTCCTAAAACAGGCACTAACTGTAAAACTGGCAAGACCCCAGTTCTGTTCAGGTTGATTTTGCTCACTGTGCTGCAGCCAGAAGAGTTCTGCTACCCAGCTGTTTTGGGAGCTGCCTCGCATTTTTCCTTGGTTTCAAAGCCGTGTTTGAGTACCTCCCCACATTGCTGTGACACTACAGCAGCGTCAAAGGGACAACTGTCAGGTAACTGCAGGGAGTTTCATTTTCATTGGAATACTTGGAAAGAAACCATAAACATTTCAGTCCTAGGTTTGTTTTCTTGAAATTGCTGAGAGATATTTCACTCCTGCATGTTTCAACAAAAAAAAGAAAAAACTTTCAATAGAGGATTACTGCTCAAAGAATTAGCTGTTTGCCCTTCACTATCCAGAGAAACTGCATATTCAAAAAAAGGAAAAGTAACTTACTAAGTGTAGATACCTAAGGGGCTATTTACTACAGCCCCCCATCTAGGCTCATCACACTTTGCATACTCGTAATAATTTACAGATCCACTCTCGAGACTAGGATGAACTCGTCGCTCACCTTTGGATTAGTTCGCTGCTGCAGTCTTCTCTCTTCCCTCTCTCTCTGCAAACGCTCAAATTCTTCCCTGATTTCAGCCGGAGTCCTCTTCCTTTCCACAACCTGCTCAAAAAGAAATGAAAACCAAAAGATTACCAGAAAGAGGATGTTCAGGGTACGGCACTGCTGACGGGACTGAGGTCTGCTGACATGGTATGCTCTAACGCGTTGCCCCTGCTGCTCTGAGCCACGCCACATGAATTTCGGTACCCAGTTTGGAAGTAAACACCTGAGCCAGATCAAATGGCAAGCATGAGAGAAAACCCCATGCTTTGAGAGAAGAGAAAATGGTCTTGGTATTTCTATTCCCTGGACAAAACCAGGGCAAGCAGCTTTCAAACCACAAGTGCATGATACTGCAGCGCAGGCATTGCCAACAGCTAGCTATTAACTTCTCTACTAGGCGTAGACACAAAAATGAAAACAACTGAAAGTTTCCGGCTGAAGTAAACGGATTTAAGAAAAAGTTTTGTGATTTTAGGCTAGACTGATTCACTTCTTCACCTTACACATCTCAGGGAATGAGGGTTTTAAACAGGTATGGCTCTAGGCACGGATAGAAAGAGTCTTGGATTTGGCTCTTCAAAATAAGATCAAGTCTGCCACAAGCAGCAAAAAAGTGTCTGCTACATGCTGCCACTACTCCGTACTTCTTGCTACTCACTCCAAACTTCTCTTTGGTACTGACCTGACCCAATGCAATATGACTCTGCAGCAAGCAGCGTAGTGCAATCAAGTAAGACTGGCAGAGGCTAGCAAGGGGATTTAACAACAGGAGAACCAGGAATGGACAAGTTCTCTTTCAAAGCCTGTAAAAACCAAACCAACAAAAAACCCAACCCCAAAAAGCACAGAAAGAAAAAGCAATTTCAAACTCAGAGGCTAGCTGATGCTGAAAAAAAAGCTGCAGATGAAAAAGATGGGACTAGATGGACAATAATGACACATTTGTCTCAGACAAAGATGGTGCCTGTCACAGTAATGTCCTCTTAGGGAACTCCGAATGTCAGGTTTATTGTTCTCTTGTCAAGTGGAAAACCTACGTATTCTTTGACAATCCATCACGGCGTTTCAGCAGAGAGAGACAGAAATAACTAAACAAGGATGCCTTCACACAAGCAGGCATTTATTACCATCAAGGTGCCAGTGCAGCTCGATAAAACAAGAATGTCAGACACGGGCGTGTTTAGTCCGTTCCACTGGCCACAAGGCGCTACATTTCTCTCACCTCCCATCCTTCCATCTCCAGTCCTCTCCTCCCATATATGTCATAGATGGCTCTGGTCTGGGGATCACTAAGCACTGCAAGTTAAAATCAAAAGAGAGGAGAGAACTCAGTTTTCGGTCTTCTCCTCGAATTTCAGACCAACACACTAGTGTTATTTGGAGTTCAAGCACAGATCCTGGAAACACGTTGGTCTACAGCAGTACCCAATTTTCACATTAACTCCCTTTAATGTTTTCACACTGATTTCCCCCCCCCCCAATAAATTCCTTTTTTCCCCTCTTACTTCTAAAATTAAAAAAGCGAAAAGAACATAAAAGAGACATGCAGACTAACTGAATACGCAGCAGGTTTTTTTAATATTGCTTCTTTTGACTGAAGGGTGACGTAAGCCCTCTAACCATCAATGGGATTGTCAGCACTTCAGCGACAGCAGTCCCTGGAAACTTTCTGAGGAGGACATCTACCTCTGTCTAGCTTCAGAAGCTCTTTAGTTCTTCCCTCTTCCTTACCATCCCTGCCCACTGATCCTTTCCCACCCAGTCCAAACACGTGGACATGCCAAGCACCAAAGCAGCAATTTCCAGGAGGAGTTCACGCCTTGCCGAACACCAGCTACAAGGTAATTGCAAAAATGCATGCAGAATGTGAATCTCCCAAAAAGTCACCCATTGCAATGCAGAAAATAAAAGACACCGGGAGACTGCAGAACAGTTAGTTTGGAAAAAGACTGCACATAGAATTAAGAATAATCTCTAAAACGTAAGGCATATTTAAATTCGTAATCTCTCATACCACACCCTTCATTTAAAAACAAACAAACAAAAACAATCCCCATCAGTATTTTTCCCAGGGTTCCAAAATCAGCTTTATCATTATCACGTATTTCTTGTGACTGTGGAGGAACTGACGAGTCTCCAAGGAGCTGGGCGTGTGTGTTAAGGCAAAAAGAGGCTTATACCAGTAACTGAGCTTTGATCTGAACTACTTGAAGATTATTGGACTTGCTAAATGTCACAGGCAGATACTTTTTTTCAATGAATTCTGATAAAATAGATCTTTTGTTGTGTGATATTAAGAAATGGAAGAGGAGGGGGAGAAAATAGGCAGGAGGTGGGGTGGCTTGTTTTCAAGATGTCAACATTTTTGCTTGCAAAATTTTTACACTCACATTTGGCACTACACGAGCAGCAATTTACACATACATCACAACACACAGCAAGCGAAGCCACAGAATTCAAAGAGAAAGCTGACTCCAATGTGAGACCTACTCACCACATTAAAAGGAAATTATTGAGGCATCCTGAGTTTTTATTTCCCATGTCATCAATGCCAGACCTCCGCTGTTCTCTCCAGCAAAAGCTTGCGCGTGCCCTAACCCCTAACTAGGGACAATACAAACAACTTCACCCACGTTCAGCCCCAACCGGGAGAAACAAATGCTTATCATTCAGAAAACATGAGAGCATTAAAAAAAAATAACTAGCTCATCTTTGAGGTTTGATAGAGGAATATTTATTGATCATTTAGCTGTAGTTCCTCTTTAGGCTACAGAACCAGGCATCTAGTTTGCTGCACCACTGTTTTAACGCGGAAGAGTCCTACCAGCTTCCACTCTGTCTGCATCCCAGGTGCCTCTTACCACACTGGCAAAGCACTGCGAGCTCATTCTAACTAATCGCTTCCTCAGTTACACTGCGTTACCGACGGAGATACCAAGATTCAAGTAAATGCCGTCTTAATTCAGCATATTTTTGAAGGGCTTTGGCATCCTTGGATGAGACATAAACCTCTAACTCCTATGAATCCACTGTCCTTATCGCAGACCTAGAACGCGGACGAGCTTGCTGAAAAACAATGGAGACTGCAACCAGGTGACAGAGAACAGAAATTCAGGATGCATCAGTTCAAAAGCAAAACAGGAAACTCTCTGTCTGTTTGAAGCTTTTCATTCTCCAGTCTTTTATGGGAGAGTCTTTTCACAAGTAAGGGAAGTGATGAAAAGATTATTTACAAGATGCAGGAAAGAAGACAGAGACTCCACGTCTCGTTCATTGCAGAGCTCATACTGCATTGCTCACAGGATAGAAGCAGGAAACAAAACATCACAAAGTATCAACAAATTTAATTATTACGTTGTAATAATATCTATCTTCTTCAAAAAGCATGAAGACACAGCCCTCCTCCTAGAAAACCCCTGAAAACAGTTTCTGCAAACTTCAGGCTTCCACTGACCTTCATAAGCCTGGTGCACAAGGTTGAACAGCCGCTCAGCCTGCGTTTTGAGCTCTGGGTCCCTGTGCTTATCTGGATGGTACAGCATGCACAGCCGCCGGTAGGCAGCTTTTAGCTCTTCCTGAGAGGCCTGTGAAAAGCAGTGAAAATGGATTAAACTACAACAAACACTACCTTAAAAAGACCATTCTCAAGATCAGCTCCAAAAGAGAAGTCCATTGGCTGTTACATTACACAACTTACACAAAAATCAAAGATGGACTTTTGTTTCATTACGTAAGTTAATAAAATGTTCAATTACGCACATCGGTATTTTCCACACTATTTATAGCGTAACAAGTGACAGCAACAGTTCATCAGCGCATACCTGGGTATAAAAAGTTAAGTAAAAAAAAAAACCACACTCAGGCGATCTGTGTTCATTCATTATTTTATTAGGCAACTACTGTCTCCTCCATTCAGTGCAGAAGAGCAAAGAAAAATAAGTCACCTCAGGATAAAAACAGAGATGTACATCAAATTCTACCCATATTTCAACCTTAAACGCTCAAGTAGACACTACAGCTACCAAAAGCACAGGCTTTCCGGGGCGCTAAAGGCAAGAAGTGCAAGCCTGCAGTTCAGTCGGGCCTCCGCTGCCGCGCTCCCCAGCGCCTCCCTCTCTGTCGGGCGCTGGGGAAGGAGGGCACGTCACCAGCCCTCCAAAGCACGCTCGCCTGCGGCACTCGGATAGCCACAAGAACGGCGTGCCCCTAAATGCATCACGAGGGGAAAAAAAAATAAACAAACCACCCTGCTCTTTACCCAGCCTGGTATTCGGAATTTCAGACATCGAATTTAAACTCCACTGAGAAGGGAGAGGAACGTACAGGTCTAAAATGGCATTCTTTAATCAAATTAATGATAAATGGTTTAATGTGCTATCGATTACATAATAGAAATGAGCAGTTTCATTTTTCATAAGTGCCATGTTCAATAAAATATTAGATTGGGCCTTTCATCATCATCGAACAGCTCGGGTCATTAGTTCAATATTTCATGAGCAATAGCCTCTCAGAAATCGCTAAAGAAATACCGTCGTCATTTCAAATTGCAATGAAACACATAAGTCAGTAGTAATCATATGTAAGTTACATTTTTATTACCAAAATTCCAGGAAAAAATTAAAAGGTGCCCCATCTCCCTGTCTGGGGTTTAAACGGCTTCATTTAACATCTCAAGCATGCCACCACGTTTTACTGGACTGAAGTCTATAAAAGATTACACATTTATATACATTTACACTAGAAAATCGCTGCACCGTAGGCTTACTCTCCTCAGCAGGGCTGCAAAGTTCAGTGGTTAACTATTATTTTAAGCTCAGCTGCCACATCACATGAAGCTGGCTCGGCACACAGAAATCCGAGTTCACTGTGTTCCACTGCTACGCAGGACAGCAGCATTTAATTTGAATTTAATTAGCAAGGGGTAATTAACACAGCAACTACCACTCGCAGTTGGATGACTCCCTTGAAGACCATTTTGACTGGGTTTCCAGCTCCCCGCTGTACCAAACCCGAATCTGCTGGTCTCTAGCGAGGAGCCGAAAGCCCGGCTGAGCTAACGATCAAGCCTGTGCTGTAAATCTCCCAAGCCGCCGCAACCCTTGCGCAGTCCCTGCCTCCTGCTTGTAACCTCTGCCTCTGCACGCTGCTGACGCTTGGGAGGGTGAATTACAAAAGCTGTCGAGGGATCTGAAACGATGGCCTGTCGGCTTTTGACAAGAATTTAGCTTGAGCCACACAGCAATTTTTCTGAAAAGAGCACGCGGTACCGCGGAGCGTTAAGTTATGTCAACAGAGCTACTGTCACACATTTTTCCCTCAGAAACACAAGATTTCCACAGATGAGACACAGGAGACTGCCACCGAGGCCACGGCAACTGACACTAACTCCAGAGACATTTTCCAAGCTATCAGGCTGCACTGTTTCCAAGTCTTGAGCGCCTGTTATACGCAGTGGTGGCAGCTCAGTAAAAGCCTTCTTCAGCTCAAGCTGTCAGCACGCAGGCTGACGCGTCGGGTGCTGAAGTCTATGTCCCCACGCACAGGTACACGGACAAGACATACACCAGCGCGTCTGACCAAGCAAGCTACGGCACCGGCTGTTCGTTCGACCCTGGGCGCTTTGCCTATCGGTACGGCAAAGATGTGCTTCCCTGCCCTCGCGCCCCCAACCACGCTGGTGCCACAAACCTGCACGAACCGACACCGACCTCTTCTTAAGAATCACAGAGGGGTTTGGGTGGGAAGGGACCTTCAAAGCCCACCCAGTCCCACCCCCCTGCCAGGAGCAGGGACATCTCCAACCGGAT
>JAAGAY010132498.1:0-19319 GCA_011801015.1 Ardeotis arabs
TCAGCAGGAGCAGCACTGCCACTCCTGCTGTCACACCACCTGGGGACGGCAGAGGCAGCGAGGGGAGAGGACATCAGGAGATGGTTCCAGGAGCCACAAGCGAGGGGGACAGCCAGCTCACAGAGGTCACGGTTTCATCCCCACACACTGCACAAAGAGAGCAGACAAGCACGTCACCTCCTGACACTTACTTTGCCCTTCCTGACACTTACTTTGCCCTTCCTGACACTCTCTCCCACCTCACCTGCCATGACAAGCGACTCTATGGTGGAAGAGAATTGGGCTCAGCGGAGGTGAAGTTCAGTTCTCATTTTAGACAGTTTGGACCCATGTGATCTTCGTGTTGGCAGCCCTGACCCCAAGCCTATGCAGAGGCAGCAAAAACAGGATCACGTCCTGAATGCTGTCCAAGGCCAGTGAATGGTTCACTCTTTGCTCGCTCGGGAGAGCCCTCTGCAAGGTCTGAATGGGATTCATGGGACTGAAGGAGAGTGGGGAGGAGCTGCCTGACCTTGGGCTCCTTCAGCCCCACTCAGGGCTCTTCCAATCCCACAAGGACTTTTCTCTTCTTTCTTATGTTAGCCTCTCCCACAAAGGAGAAATGTGGGATAATATTTCCCAGGCATTGGCTAGAGACAAATTTTTTAACAGCTATTTCTGTGGACAGAGGAGGAATCTTTCCTCACACAGGAATCTAGACCTTACCTTTTGCAGCATGGGCGAAATGTCGAACATTTTCCAATAGGTGTTGTAGGGTAGCGACAGGACCCGAGAGTGCAGAATCCCCCTCTTCTTCTGCATAGGTCTGGACTTCCACTTCCTGTGGGGAATGACACACACAAAACAAAGGGATAATCAGGGAAAGCAGTGTGTGGTTGCAGAAAGTCTGACACTCCTCATGCATTTCAGGCCAATATCTGGGCCAATCTTCAACCTCATCATAGCCACATTTTCAATAGCAACGTGTCTCACCTACAAGAACTCTTGCACTCTAAAGAGGGTGCACACAAGAACAGACAGTGGGAAGGACCAGCACAAGGTCGAGGAACAGCCATGCTGGCTCTCCAACTGTGTGTCCACCACTACCTGGGCCAGCAGAGCTGGCCAGTGGGGCACTCGTTGCACCCCATGTCCCTGTCCTGGCTGCAGCCTTCCTTTGAGTGACATTTGATGGAAAGTCCTTGTCCAGTCCTTGCAGGGATCATATATTGGGGTAATGAGGTTTTGGGACACCCAGTTGAGACACCAGTAGACGAGAAGGGATGCCTTCATGCACCAGGCAACCCAGCAGGACAACAGCCCCTTCGGGCTCTCCCCAGTGCCTGCACAGAGCAAAATATAATCCAGAGACACCCAATGGGGAACAGCTGGTTACAGAGTTGGAGCCTGAAACCAAACTCCTTCCTGACTCACAGAAGAAGCCAGGTTTCTATTTCCAGGGGCTCTCTCCACCCCCAGTCTGTGTCCTCTTGGAAGAGTACTCAGAAAATGCCTTTTCCTCAATCCCCCCTAACATTTGCGCCACTCCAACTAACATGGTCACTTTGCAGGACATGGGAAACCCCACTGATGGGAATCCACACCTCACCCAATTCCCTTCTTTCCCTCTCACCTGCAGTGCCCTGGACCAGCAGGAGGAAGAAGGGGAAGAGCAGGTACAGGATCTTCATGGCTGGTGCCTGTCCCGGGTCTTCACAGGCCTGCAGAAGGGGACACCAAGGCAATAAGGACGAGAAGGACCCCAGGTGGTTCAGAAGCCTGGGCGCTCTGGTATAGCAAACTGCAGAGGAGCTACCTCCAAGTAAAGCAGTTGATGTTTCCTCTGCCTTTCTCTTAAGAACAATTCTTAGGTCTGTACCACCCTGCACATCTTGGGAGCATTTCATGATGTCCCAGTCTCTTGGAAATTGACTACCTAAGCTGATGCTTTTCCATTCACTTTCTCAAAGGTCTTCCATAGACCTTCCCCAAAGCACAGACTGCAGACCTTGGGGCCAACTGCTTGCGATTCAATAAAAAAAAAAATCCCATGACAATTGAAAAAAGCAGATATAAAATTGCCATTCAAAGTTATGGAACTAATGAACTTTTACTCCCTCATGCTTCATGTATCAAACACTTCTCTTGTTAACAAAATACATATGTATTCCCTGATTGCTGGAAAGACTCAATCTCTAGAGTTCCTATCACCTGAAACTATCTATCACCAGGGTTGCCTCCAATCAATGAATGAAACATGACATCATTTCAAGCAGATCAGAATTTCTGCTTGTGACTTTCACATTTCTGCCGCTCCTTAAACAAGGGCCAGAGCAGAGAAGGTTTGCACCTCAGGAGATGCTTCTGCCAACACTCAATGCCATGCCCATAGTCAGACTATGAGAAGAAAAGAATCCAGGGTCTGGAATTTAGGGAAATGCACTTACCTGGAGATGCCACGCTATATGAAAGGTTAGCCAGTGCTCTCCATCACCTCAGCCAGTCCAAAGCCAGCTGCCCAAAAGACTCTGCGCGATCACCTCTCCTTCCCTGGACTCAGGAAAGTCCTCACAGCTCAGCCTGGGAGCACCCGTCCTCAACTCAAGACCATTCCCAAGCTTCCTAGCAAAGACACTCCCCAGCCCCACACTTACTGCCCCTACCCCGTGCAGCACCAACCCAGGGAGGAGCAAGAGGGCAGGGAAATGCAAGACAAATCAACCTGTTGAGTTCACTGAAAGCCTGAAAGGATGGAAAATCTCTGTACTGCTGTGGGAAAAGCATCTCCTTATTTGGGTAAGGAAAGTCCCCATTCCCCCAGAATAGAAGATCTCAGGACCCCTCTTCAAGTATAAAGGCACCTTTCCAGCCTCTCCTCTAGTCAGAAAACCTTACGGAACTAGGTCCCACATGTTTTGGGCTCTTAGACTTATAGGCAGGTTTATTCTTTTCCCTAGGTATCTCTGATAAGCTAATAATATGCATGAATACTTCCAATAGTTTTTCGTTTAGATGAGTCTAGGGTGATGGGACTTGAACAGAGAAGCTCAATGGGCAGTTTTCCAGAAAGAGACCCGCAGTTGCCTACCTGAGGAAGGTCTTGGTGTTCAGGCAGGAACAAACCCAATAGGAATACCTTGCATCCAGATGCCCTTGGGTCCAAGGGATACTGTTTTGGCCAAAACACCCTGGGTTTATACCATTGCTGGTAGGTGGGAAATGTGCTTATTCCTGCTGACGCATCTCTCCTTGACCAATCAGAAAGCAATCCATCTATGTGAGAATGATGAGGTTGCACCTTATCATTCTCTGAGGCAATGGAAGGGGTTCAGGTGCCTCCTGGGGGCTGTTGCAATCTTCACCGTTATCCTCACGCAACATGTCTTGCAACACCCAGCGGCACAGCGGGTACATGATCTGTGGTGGTTGAGCATAGAATCACAGAATCATAGAATGGTTAGGGTTGGAAGGGACCATTAAAGGCCATCCAGTCCAACCCCCCTGCAAGGATGTCGTAGTTCAGCTCTGATCAGGACCAGACTACGCAGTCTCCCTCTCACTCCCCCCACCCTCCAAGAGAATAGAGGGAGATAATATAAGAAAAAACGGCTCGAGGTTTGAGATAAGGACAGAGAGAAAATCCTTAAAGTTACCCTTACAGGCAAAACAGACTTGACTTGGGGAAACTATTCATTTATTACTAAAAACAGCAGGATAATGAGACAGAGAACAAGATGACTTCCCCCCACACCTCCCTCTTCCCAAGCTTAACACTATCTCTACCACCTTCCCCCCCAAGCAGCACAGGGGGGAAGAGGGAATGGGGGCTGCGGTCAGTTCATCACATGTTGTTTTACGCCGCTGCTTCATGATCGGGGGAAGAACTCCTCACATTCCTCCCCTGCTCCAGCGTGGGGTTGCTCCCACGGGCTGCAGTCCTTCACGAAACTGCTCCGGCGTGGGTCATCTCTTCCACGGGGTGCAGTCTCTCCAGAACAGCTGGCTCAGCAGGGCCTCCATGGGCCACAGCCTCCTCCAGGCATCCACCTGCTCCGGCGTGGGGTCCTCCATGGGCTCCAAGTGGATCTCTGCTCCTCCGTGGGCCTCCATGGGCTGCAGGGGGACAACCCGCTCCACCATGGCCATCACCACGGGCTGCAGAGGAATCTTGTCCAGGAGCCGCATTACTGCTCCCCCTCCTTCTTCACTGCCCTTGGTGTCTGCAGCTGTTCCTCTCACAAGAAAAGTTCTTCACAACAGGCTGGCAGACTCCTCTCAGGATCTCGTCACATCATCCGTCTCATCTCCTCTCCACTTCTCTTGGCCGGGCCAGGCTGAGTCGGGCTGAGTCTTTTTTTATTCTGTTTTCCCCTTCTTAAATACATTATCGCAGAGGCATTATCACAGAACATTCTGCTACCAGTCGGCTTGGCCTTGGCCAGCAGTGGGTCCACCCTAGGCCCGGCCGAGTCCACTGAACAAAGGGGAGCAACTTCTAGCAGTTTCCTACAGAAGCTACCACCACAGACTCCCCTCACTAAATAAAACCACAACAAAGGAGCAGGGACATCTCCAACCAGACCAGGTTGCTCAGAGCCCTGTCCAACCTGGCCTGGAATGTTTCCAGGGATGGGGCATCCACCACCTCTTTGGGCAACCTGGGATCGTGTTCCACCACCCTCAGCGTAAAAATTTTTTTCCTAATATCTAGCCTAAATGTACCTCCTTCTATTTTAAAACCATTACCCCTCATCCTATCACAACAGGCCCTGCTGAAGAGTCTCTCCCCACCTTTCCTGCAGCCCCCTTTAGGCACTGGGAGGCCGCTCTAAGGTCTCCCCGGAGCCTCCTCTTCTCCAGGCTGAACAGCCTCAACTCTCTCAGCCTGGCCTCACAGGAGAGCTGCTCCAGCCCTCTCATCATCTTCGTGGCCTCCTCTGGACTCATTCCAACAGGTCCACATCCTTCTGATATTAGGGGCTCCAGAGCTGGGGTCATGAACCACCTGGGATGAACAAAGCAGACTGGCTAGTGTAGACACCAGTAGGAACCAGTTCCACAAAAGGATAAAATGTTTGTCTCTTCTTTTCCTCTCAGTTTACTTAGTGAGTAGGCAATATGTGACATGCAGGATCAGGCAAAATATTGTACTTTTCTGTCATTTTAACATTAAAAGAACAGCTTCTTCCTTGCCAAGATGATTTTTATTTGACACGCCAAGAAGCGGCAAGCATGAGGCTGCCTTTCTGATGGCTACTCAGATACACAAACAGTGAACAGAGGAAAAGTTATTAGATGAGACCACAGCTCACCTAATTCTTTCTGAATTTAGTATTAAAACTGTTCTTCATGGTACAAAACCTACAAATGTGATTCAATAGAAGAAAGTCTCTGTGTAAAGCTAAGCAAATTAAGGGAGACTATTGAATGAAGGCAAATAGGACTTATTAGGCCTTGGAAGTGTGGACTTGATCAAGAGTTTGTAGATCTTATAGGAATTATGTGATGCTTCAGAAAGGTAAAGATTAAGACGGATCATGGAGGAACAGGCCATGAAAAACAGAGAGAGGCAAGGGGTGAAATGGGCCAAGGTCATGTAAGCGGGCTGCTGGTCACTATGCCTCTCTGGCCATACCCTACATCTGATCACCATAACATGTCCCATATTCCTACTAAACTTTATTTCTAACTATTTTTTATATGAACAATCTGTCTATGGTGTGTCTGCAGGTTGTGCAGTCCTCTAGATAATTTCAAGCCAGAGTACTGGGTATGGAAGAGAGTACCAAGAGCGCTGGTCCAGTGCCCAGAGAGACCAAAGCTCTTGGAGTTGGATCCTGGAGAGATTAAGGGTCTTGAGGTTGGATACATCAGAGACCAAGAGTCTGGTACCATCTATTAGAGAGGTACGTGATGGGGATCTCCCCCAAGCAGTAATCCATAGAAGGAGAATTGGGTGTCCATTGTGGTGTCTTTGGGGGTGTAAGGGTCCTAGGAGCATCCTCACTCCTAGAAGTTTGGTACCAGGCTTATGACCAGTGCAGGGCCAGCACAGCCAGGGGCTACTGATTACGGTGTGGAGTGGGTTTCCAGTCCACTCCAGAGGGGCCATGGCTGTTCCAACCTCTGTCCAGGGGAGCTGCTTTGCTCTGGGGATCTTGTGCTGGACCCCACCAGAGCTGCAGCTTGGCCTAACTGATCCAGGCCTGGTCCTTGACCCACAGCTGACATCCCTATCTGGCCTTGGTCTGTGCCCACGGAGGTGCCCAATGCCCCAGCCTGAGGCTTCTCCCAGTTCCCCTGGCCTGCCCTGCCCCCTGACTGGGTGCAGTGGGATGACTCCTGCCCCTGCCAGCCCCCAAGGTTACTGCCCCATGACAATGCAGGGGTCAATCCACAGACTCCTTCAGCTAAACATCATCGGTCCACCCCAAGGCTTGCCCACGACGCTGACCAACAGCCTGGCCCTGAGCTCCTAACTGAGCTCTCCAGTACAGCCCCAGGTCTTGAACCTCCCCCCACAGCACAGACCCTCAACTCAATCCCAAGCCTCTAAGTGGCCCCCCTGGCACAACCATCAGTCCCTATTTCGTCAGGGCCAGGATGACTTCCCCCAACCCCAGCTACCCCTGGACCCCACAATACCCACCCCAGTGCAACGCACTCAGGTCTTACAGCTGGGGATGGACCCACAACCATCAGAGCAGCATGTCCTGTGAAATAGTCCCATGGGGACTCTTGACCTGGCTTGAGACCCAGTGGACAACCAGCAGACACCCTCTGAAGTTCAGAAGTTCATAGCAATGCCCTCATCTCTGACCCTGGATGGGGGGTGGGGAGATGTCCTTGCTGAAAGGAGAGGCTGGTGTCGGGGTCCCTATGGGTCCCCCCTCACACTGGGGGGATGCTGCTGTGGTTCAGGGCCAACTTGGAGCGAGGGCAGGTGAGGGTGGTGTGTGCACGTGTTTGCGGGTCCATGCCTATCAAGAATTCCCCCCCATCTTCTCTGTCCTTGCCTGCACGTGGAGAAAAGAGACGCATGCCCGCACGCTGCTCCCCGGGGACAAATAGACACCTCGGCAACAGGAATGCAAACCACCACCTTTTATTGGGGATAGCAGGTAAGGAATTCCTGCAGGACTGTGGTCAGGCTGTCCGGGGTTGCTGCTGCTCCCAACGGTGCTTGGTGCTTCCGCGTAGCATTTCCCCAAGCACGCTGCAAGGGCACAGGGTGGTCTCAGAGGGCTGCTCAGAGATGGGTGGCAGGGACCCAGGAGGACATCAGGGATACCATCGACTGCAGGAGGAAAGGTCTGGTAGTGCCTGGGCAGCAGTGAGGGCTCAGGGGTGTCCCCGTGCCCTTGGGCTGCATATTCTCCCCTCTTTCTCCAACAGCCTCGCCTCTTAACTCCAACAGACAGCAACCCCTGCCCTTTGGGAACCCCTGAACTTACCTCCGGCAGCAGAAGTCTTGCTCGGAGCAAATGCCAATGCGACCGATCCCCGGAGGGCATGACCCATGAGAACAGAAGCCCCCACGGCGCTCACACTCCTGGGGCGTTCCTCGAGCAAAGGACAGCCCTGCAAGTGCAAAAAGAGGAGACCTCCTGCATGGTCCTGATGGGATGCTGAGGGCAGCCTCTGCTCCCTGCATGGCCAGCATTAGCCCACCCCTGACTGTACCCTGCCACGAATTCCTGGCAGGGCATCTGCAGCAGAAATCAGGGCAATGTTTATGGCAATTGGATAGGATGCTCACTACCATCCCACAGTAGCCTCTGGGAGAGGGTCTTCAACATGTCTGCGGGCTCCCTCCTGGCACAAGGGAGGACTCTGAGGGTGGAATCAGGATCTACCTTCCTCCCTCCTCCTCCTCACCAGCAGAGCTGCTGTGCCCAGTGCTGCTGACTCGGAAAGGCAAGGGCCAGGAGGTACGGAGATGGTGGCAAAGCCTCTTCCCTGGAGCATGAGAACTTTGTTACAAGGTCCCAGCTCTGATCCTGGTTACAGAACCTGCACCAGGAGCCTTTCCTTAAAGATACAGGGTGTGAGGGACCCAGGGGGGATGCCACAGACACCTGATCTCAGCTGGAAAATCCTCCACTTTCCCCTACAAAATATTGACAAAGGACAAGTCCTCCATGATTCCCAACACATATCTTACCTCCCTGGAGCATCAGGAGGAGGAGAGCGCAGAGGACAGGCAGGATCCGCATGGCTGGAAGTCGTAGGCAGGATCACAGCTCTGCAGAAAAGAGAAAGGAGGCAGAGATGAACAGAAGAGTCCCTGCCTGCGTGTCGTGTAGCACTTGCACAGGGTCAGGACTGAGGAGAGGGGACAGCCCATCCGGGAGGAGATGTAAGCAGTCACCGGTGGGAGGATGGGTGTAGGAGCCTTCTGCAGCCTCTTGGCTCCCAGCAGCAGCAGCAGTTTGATCCCAGCCAATTGGTCTCTCCACGTAGCAAAGTGTCCTTTGAGATGGCTGACACCTCAAAACATCCAGCCCAAAAGCTCCTTTTCCTGCTTCTCCCCCCACCAGAGAAAAAGAGGCATCGCTTTCCTCTTCTGACACCTCTGAGGATTCCCAGGCCTCCAGCCCGGTGTCTTGTGTCATCCCACCTTGCGTAAGGGGCGTTGGGTGCTGTGGTTTGCTGGACACGTCTTGGGACACACTGCATCCCTGTTCGTTAGACCTTGGCAAGCAATCTGCTTTCGCAACACAAAGGACCTCTGTATTCCTCCCCTCAAGTGAAGCGTGCTCTCTGTGCTTCACTTGAAAATAACTGGGAAGACGCCACGCGGGATGACATCTCCGTCCAACTGGCAGTCCCATGAACGACAAGCTTTAATTGTGACTTTGTTGTGCTAAGAGTTTGCTGTATGTAACCCTTTATTGGGTCTCAACATACCGATGGTGCTATCTTCGTATACGTTTTCGGCCTTGTTGTACATTCATCAAGCGACTATATGTGTGTGTGTGTGTATATATACATCTATAAAAAACATATTAATGCATAACATATATTTCTTGAGAAGTTACATGAAAATACCTTTCATCCCAATGCCTCATCACATTTCATTGCTCTTTTCTCCTCAGTTTCTCCCTCCAGTGAGGGAAATTGCATGAAATATTTGCAGGACTGTCTCTGGGTGGATCGCTTGGCAGCCGACATCACTCTGCCATGGTGGTCAGGAGCAGGGTGCTCACAACAGCTTCTCATTTCCTCCGTCACCCCAAAACTGAGCTAGTGCATGTACTGAAGAGCACAGAGATGTAGGTAAGTGCCACCTTAACAAAGCCTGACCACCAGATGCAGCGGCTCCCAGCCCATCTCCTCCCGCTGCCACGACAGCTCAGCAGACATAAAAAAAAAAATTTGGACCAAGGCCTTTTCCCTTCTTCTGACTGTAGCTGTAGGATCAGCATGCCACCAGGACAAGTGACAGTCCTTCCCTGGCAGGAGCGGGCTGTGCTACATCCTGAGTTTTGGGTTGCCTGTTGAGATGTTTGGAAGGACACTCCTGATTCTCCCAGCTGTCAGGGGTTGCCTGCTGGGGATTTCAGCAGTTGAGGTTGGCAGTTGGGACTTTTTCTTCTCCCACTTTGTCAAGATGCCAAGTGCCTGGGTGATCCAGCCACTACAGAAAAGGTGGAAGACAGCTGCTGTGTGTTTGGACAAAGGAGAAGACATTTTCTGGGAGACAGATGTTCTCTTGTGTCACCTGTGACACAAGACTGGGAGCTGTGGAGCATCCAGGAGGAGGCCACTGGCTGTTGCTCTTCCAAGGTACCATCCTGCTCAGCACAACAGCTTTGCCAATGCCTGCTGCTGCGTGTAAGGGGACTGAGGTGGCACAGCTGAAACAAGAGCACTTGCTAACACATACCAGCAGCAGGACTCGGTTGACCACATGCAGATTTTTGCCGTGGTGAAGCAGCTAGGCTGAGCTCTTCACCTCCCATTCCTTCCACAGCAGATGGAGCACAAGTCATGTCATTCTATAGTGATGTTCAAAATAAGCCTGGTGAATCTCACTTTAAAAAGTCCTGTTTCTCTGCCATTGTCTGTAAAGGGACCTTAGCATGACCAGATGTCTGTATTGTTGTTATTTAATGTTAAGTACAGATGAAATCACCCCAGATGACAGTGGCTTCTCTGCATAGACTTCCCATCTGTTCGCCAGTCCCTCTTGAAACAAGAAAACTGCTAATTCCACAGCCCACTTCTAAGGAAACGTTATTTCTGTGTACTGAGATTACAAGAAGGACAATGAAAGTTGGTCACCTCCCATGATATTTTGGACTCATGCAAACCAACACTAAACCAGTCTGTTCCTGAGGTCAGCCATCTCAGCCTTACCCCTGGGTAGTTGCATCCAAGCTGTTTATGGAGACTGGTCCTGCCCCATACACACCCAAGTCCTCCCTGAACACTTTTGGGTGCTCACCTTGAGGTAAGACTGAGCTCATGTCATAGTTTAGACCTGATCAGGACCAGACTACACAGTCCCTTGCTCACTCCTCACATCCTCCAAGTGAACAGAGAGAGATAATATAACAAAAAAGGATCAAGGTTTGAGATGCGGACAGGGAGAGATCCTTAAAGTTACCCTTATGGGCAAAACAGACTCGACTTGAGGAAAACTATTTATTTATTACTAAAAACAGCAGGATAATGAGAACAAGATAACCTCCCCCACCCCTCCCTCTTGCCAGGCTTAATATTATCTCTACCACCTTCCCCCCACCGAGCAGCCAGGGGGAAGAGGAAATGAGGGTTACGGTCAGTTCATCACACATCGCTTTATGTGGCTCCTTCCATGTCAGGGGAAGAACTCCTCACATTCCTCCCCTGCTCCATCGTGGGGTCCCTCCCATGGGCCACAGTCCTTCATGAAACTGCTCTGGCGTGGGTCATCTCTTCCACGGGGTGCAGTCCCTCCAGAACAGCTGCCCCAGCGGCCCCTCCACGGGCCACAGCCGCCTTCAGGCCTCCACCTGCCCCAGCGTGGGGTCCTCCATGGGCTGCAGGTGGATCTCTGCTTCTCTGTGGGCCTCCATGGGCTGCAGGGGGACAACCTGCTCCACCATGGTCATCACCATGAGCTGCGGGGAATCTTGGCCAGGAGCAGCATTACTGCTCCCCCTCCTTCTTCACTGCCCATGGCATCTGCAGCCATTCCTCTCAGAAGAAATTCTTCACACCAGGCTGGCAGATGCCTCTCAGGATCTCTTAGCATCTCATCTCCTCTCTGATTCTTGCAGCCAGGCTGGGCCAAGTTGGCCACCCAGCGGGAGATCAGAGGGTGAGGGCTGCAAGGCCCACGAGGATTGTGCCTCCCCCTCTCTGCCTCCACTTCTGCTTCTTCACATCTTCTTTTTTAAAAATTATTTTTCCCCTTCTTAAATATATTATCACAGAGGTGTTATCACTGTCACCAACTGGCTCAGCCCTGGCCAGCAGCGGGTCCGCCCTAGGCCCGGTCGAGTTCACTGGACAAAGGGGAACAGCTTCTAACAGCTTCTTACAGAAGCTGTCACCATAGCCCCCCTGCTACACAAAACCAGCACAGCTCCCAACACCATGTCCTGCTCCACATTCCTCATCTCCATGATGGATGTCAGTCCACACCGAGCAGCTGTGACCGAACAAAAATACTATGGAAAAGAGAGACCGAGACAGCATTGCTAGCACTGCTGTGCCTCCAGCGAGGTGTTGGGAGCACGTGTCTTCTGCAGAGAAGCTTCATGTACAAAGAGAGCTGCTAGGGCACTGGGGTGGGCAGATCTCCTGTTCTTCACACCCTTGTGCCATGAAACCATGTCTTCTCTCAGACCTGCACAGAGAGAGAGGGGCCGTGCTAAAAGAGTGACAGCGGTACCATTGGGGGATGTAGTAGAGTTCTACTGGCACAAACTGTGATTTGGCGTGATCAGCCGATCCACTTGATGTGTATCTGAAATGAGCTGTAGGTGCTGGATATGCTTGCATGGCCTGGCCATGGCACGGACAGTCCCACCCCACCAGTTCTGGTGCTATTTTATATAATTTCCTATTCCATTCTCAGCAGCATCTCTGCCTCCTGGGAAGAGCTGTGAGGTTAATTCAAACACACCCAAAGTGCTGGGGAGATGGAATTAGGATAAGAAACAGGGAGGGGACATGCAGCATGGATCCTAGGGGTTGAAGTTCCAGCCTGGGTTTCACTTGAGACCATTCCCTAGCAATAAATGCAGGGGCAGCGATTTGTGGCGGTGAGCTAAAAACATGATGCTACAGTGTTCTGCACGATGCTGGCTGCAGACACTGGATTGTCTCCAGAGCTGAATCTAAAATAACAAGGGCTGAACTCTCTCTGCAAAGTCATCAGTCCTTGAGCAAAACATCTTGTGCCATTCCTGTTTGTTAAAGAAACACTCACCTACTGTGGATTGTGCAAAACTTCTTAGGACATAAACTGTAAATTGCTGGTTTGGTTCCACTTGGTAACTTCCTCAGGTCTCCATCCAGGGAAATCCCTGTGAGGTGGCCGTTGGCCCAGTTTCCTGCCCTTCACAAGGCTGTGGTTTCGATGGTGGCAGAGTCATTTGCAGAAATATCTGCTTTGAGGGGGGGAGTAGATACTTTGCCACAGATGGTAAACGTGGGGCTTCGAGTAGGTTGTTTGCAGGTAGGCACTTGGGTTGGTTGTTTCCCTTGAAAGCCAACCCTTAGTGCTCTTACCTTTGCTGAGCATCCATGAGGGCTGCCCTTCACACAGACCACGGGAAATCAGAGGTCAGATCCCACTGTATTTCAGAGATCCCTCTTACCCCCAAAGATGTTGCCCAGAGAGGTGGTGGATGCCCCATCCCTGGAAACACTCAAGGCCAGGTTGGCTGGGGCTCTGAGCAACCTGATCTGGTTGGAGATGTCCCTGCTCCTTGCAGGGGGGTTGGACTGGATGGGCTTTGAAGGTCCCTTCCAACCCAAACCATTCTGTGATTCTATGTGCCATAAGAGCAGCTAGCTCAGCCTGCCCATCTTTGCACTTAAACACCCTCTGCTTGTGGGAAAGGTTGGCTCCATCCAGACTGAAAGATTTCAGAAAGATCTGTGCTTAGCCCCAGGGTTATTCTGGCTCACTGGCCTGGGCTCAGCTCCTGGCAAGAGCTAGGCAGGACTCAGGAGACAGAGTGAGCACGGGACGCTTGCCAACAGGTTGAGGTTGCCCTGCTTTAGAGGCTGAGTTTGGCTGTACATCCACGAGCTCTGCCCTGCCAGGTGGTCTCAGGGCAGAAAACTATTTACTGGCTGCTAGTCCAAAGGCTGATTTGTCTGCACGAGGATGCTCCTGACCAGGCAAGAAAGAGCAACTGCAGAGAAAGCAGAGCTTTCAAATCTAAAAATGCAGTCACCTGCCTCCTTTTGTTCTCCTCAGCGTCTCCTTTTTCGTTCCCATTACAAAACAGGTCTGAAAACTCTAGACAGGAGGTAGGACAGTTTTCAGAGCAGAGGTGCTCTGAAGCATCACACTGGAGACGACTTTCCTGCTCCGTACGGAAATAGTGACTGACCCCAGCTTTGGTCACAGCAGAGTGTTCCTAGCAGGCGTGGGTGGAGAACATGTCAGCGCTCATTTGATCAGCAACCCGGTAGGGGAAAATATTTTGGTGAACTAAGCATTCCTGGTAGGCTTACTCTGATTTCAGAATTCTTGTCAAATTTCTAAAGGGAAATAACACTTCTAGGGAAAAAAATAACACCACCACACACAGCAGCCATACAACCTGTCCAGTTCTGGCATTTATTGAAAGAAGAATGTCAAATCCTTGATGACTGGTACAACAGTTCCCTGAATCCAACGATGTGAGAAGTGATCATCCCGAGATCCCTGGGAATCCTGTGCAATTAGTCACACTACAGCCTGCACAAAGGAAAGAATATTTCAGGGTTTCAGGCTTACGTTGATGGGGAAAATCCCACCACATAGAACTTAACTGAAAATTTGGAAAGTCATCTTTGCCCCGGTCAAATCCTAAACTTACCATTTACAGCAAGAATGCCCCGAACGGCACACCCCTAGATAATCGTTTCCACGAGGGCATTTCCCAGGGATGCAGAAAGTCCCACTATATCCACATCTCATATAAGGTCTTGGAAGTCCTGCAAAGCCTGTGCCATATAAAAAAAAAAAAAAAAAGATATATAAAAAGCAAGACACAGTTATTTCTGGCATGATTTTGCATTTTTCTTTCTTGGTTGCTAACACCATGCCACAGCAGTGCCCAAAGTCATGACAGTCTTCATTCAACTCTCAGAGAAGGTGGAAGGTCATCTATGGGCAGAACAACAAAGCCAATGCTCTAATCCCTTCTTCAGATGTAAGAACTGTGTCTCCAAGCCCAGGACTCCCTTAGGAACTCGAATTTCAGGGATGAACACTACAGATTGGATAGAAAACAGTAATGTGGACACTTACCAGCTCTTAAAGTCTTGTTGGTCATAGTTAAGAAGAGATGCACCAGCTCAGCTGAGAGGCTGCCACTTCTAGAGGCAGAAAGATGAGGATGTCTGTGCATCCTGATTTCCATGGATTTGGTCTGTTTCCTTCCCTATAAATTCCACCCAGATCTCAAAACAGGTCCTGATGTCTAGCAGGCCACCATACATGGGTAAACTCAACAATGAGTGTCTGGCAACAAACAGTGTCTGGCTTTTATCCATGAAAGTGACAGTTTTGGGGGGTCAAAATTACCCCAGGGAGCCGACTGCCAATTAGACAGCATGTTTCCTGGCCCTGTTTGGTTGATTAATAGAGATGTAGCCTGGCAGGCTGATGCATTCTGGATGCACCTGGTTGACTGCACATCAACCAATTAATTCCAGTTTCACAGCTCGCCCGTGCAACCGCACTAGGTCCAGCACATCCTGAAAGTGGAGAGCTGGTTTCAGCAAATAGACCGTGAATATTACACACGTACAGCAGATCTGGTGAGTCCCTGGAGTGTTAGAGTCACAGCACATACCCAGAAAATCCCAGGCAGAAATATAGGAGTGCTGGGAAGGTTGAATAAAACACTTCTGGTCCCAAACTATCTGTCTGTGGGACATTGCAGAGATGACTGTGAGCAGTCTCAGCTCTCAGAAACACTTTTTTCCAGATAAATTTATTGCTTTAGTATAGGTCCTACTGAAAACAGCCCAAACATCCACTGTGTGTATCCATACATTAAATAAGGATATAAAACAGACCAAAGGAACACTTTGCCCAGTGTCCTGCTATGACAACTGCCGTAAGTGGAGGCCCAGGTAAGAATAAGATCTGGCAGGCACAGATGACACTTCTCCCATGTTCCAGGTTCACAGTCTTTTCCCATCTTTACGCCCTGGAAGGCACTCTCCATCCTATTACCACAGAGATCAACCCCCAACCTCCACCGACACTTGTTTGTGCACACAGTGCCCTGCACTGTAATTGTGCCATTTTCAGGGATAATGTTTAAACACAGTCACTTTTGCTGAACAATAAGGTGAGGTTTGGGTTCCAGACTCCTTTGCATCCTCCCAACGGACACAGCCTTGCACCACCACTTGTGGTTGCACAGGTTTCTCCACTGAGCAGAAGCTACCAGCAGCATTTGATTCTTAACTCATGATCTTCTGCCTCCCCATCCCAAGTACAAGGTCCTGAAGTAAAGAATATTTGGAGAGCATGGGACCAGATTCCTTTTTCTCTGCGTGGCTAAAGAATCATTGATTATGAGTGGTTTGTTGTAGGGTGAGCAGAGAAAAAAGTGATTTAAGTACAAGAGTCAGCAGACTTTAATGAGGAAAATGCTGGTGCCCAATGGCCATTTTGGGGTTGCCCCTAATGCTTTCAACCCAGACTGATTTTTCAGAGGAGTAGCAAAGGCACTGAATTGATGGTTGGAGTGTTTGCCTCCTAATTTCACATGTCATCTGTAATCTGCCAACAAATTTTGATGATATGTGCAAAGTTTCTTTGCAGAAGCCATCTTGTCCACTTCCTGAAGGACACCAGTATCTGCTTCTATATAGCCCCTTATTTTTATTTACACCTTACCTGCAGCTCCATGAAATACCACCAAGACGAGGGCAAAGAGAAAGGGAAGGATTTTCATGGCAGGAGCTGGATGGCCTGGGAATTCCCGTCACTACAGAGAAAGGAGACCAAGACGTTCATAAGGGTATTGTCCTTCTACAATTGTAGTGAGCTGAGAAATGACACAGAGAAATGTTCTTCAAGACCAAGCGTTACCTAGTAGAAGTATTACACACTTTCTTTATAATAAAGTCTATTGTCCTAAGAGTTCTCTGGAGCATTCATAGGATTGTGACATAGGAAGAAACTTCCATGCAGAAAAATACAATTTTAAATCTCCTTTTAATTACTGTATTAATTAACCAGTTATTTAACCTAGATTACTTGACACTTTGCAATATATTACAATAAATTCAGTTTGCTTTGTGGAAGTTAAAGCTGTTAATTCAGAAGGAAAAATAAGACCGTTTTTGCTATGTTTATATAAAAATACCCAATGTGTGTTCTCAAGCTTTTCTAACTAAAAAAAAAAAGCAGAAATAGTTCCTTCACAGTTAAATTAAAATCCAGCTTCTCCCTATTCTTGCTTAAAGGTTGTTGCTTTTCTTTCACCTTAATAATTACATGACTTCCAGGATTAATTTCTGAGTTTTTGTCTTTCCTGTCAGCTCTCTTCCTGCAGCCAACAAAAACTCTTCTCCGTTATCAATATTTGAAATCTTTAGAACTGGCTCTTTGTAGACCATAGTCACTGCACAGTTAGGGCTACAACAGTGAAATACATGAAAGATATAAAGTCTCCAGCCCATTTAAGAAGGACAGAACCTTTTAAGAGAGGCTGAATAATGAGAAGATTTTGGTCATTACCAGGTAAGAGGAGGCTCTAGATTGGAACAGTCCTTGGGTCAGTGTCAGCCACCCAGATGCATTAAGACGAAGGAGCAGAGCTTGGCTTTATGCTGTTTCTGGAGGGTGGTGAAGGATGCTTGATCTTCACAGCCTTCTGGTGGCCAATCAGACAATCCCTGCAGCTTTGGGGAGCACTGGGGAGGTCCAATGAATCCTCTCCATTACCGTCCTCCTATGAGGAACCGAAGTATTGCTTTCAAAATATTACAGCACTGCTTCGGGAAATGTGCTCAGCTGCATGCAAACCGCCTTGGGCCACCTCCATTTGTGCAACATGTTCGGCCACAGCAGCTCCCTCAAGGTTTCCGTCCCATACATTGTGTGTTTGCTGGCTGAGGCTTGGTGGCAGCTACTCCCCAGCACAATAAAAGCAGCTATACAAGCTGCCGTGCTCCTGGATGGTCGTTCGGTGCACCTCATTTGGAAGATGATGCTATGTGATGGGATCCCTCTGGGAAAAAAAATCCCCCAATTCACAACTTTTGGTCCTAGTGGCATGGAAAAAATCATAAACCTGAAGGTATCTTGAAGTTGCTTGGTTCAGGTAGGCTTCATGGTTAGCACAAGCAGCGCCAGTTGTTATTCAATTTGACTGCTCTTTGAGCACAGAAGGAGCTGCTACTTGATCGTCACATCTCTGCTATGGAGCTACCTGCACCAAGTTTATCTCCAGGCCAAAAAGCAGGGTCTGGCCATGTCCATACTATTAAACTCAGCCTCCAGCATCGATTGGCTTCACCTAAATTGTCTGCTGGGAATAGTCCCTGGTCTCTGTCAGCTTTTAGACTGGAAATTGCAAGGAGAGCGTCAGGGGCAGCTCTATGGCTAAATTATGGAAAGGTGTTGGGCCTAAGCTTGCCTTTGCTCTTGTAACTTGAAAAGAAAAGAATGGAAAAGTAGATTTTAATACAATATCATCCAGTCATTTGAGGGATATGCAATGATTTCTAGCTCTAGGTATTAATTTTGCCTTCTGCAGCAATGCAGAGAAAAATAATCATCAGCTGGAATTAGGTTCAAAAGACCTGCATTAAATGAGAAGTTAGTGCTTCTCTGCAAATTCAGAAAGAAGATTAATGAGCTGTCAGTAATATTTTCTTTGCTTCCTACCCTGGGCTCGTTGCAGTTTCTGTACCTTCGAGAGCATAAAGAAGTAGCCTAAGTCTTGTGAGTGATGAATCTGTCAATACTCAGGTGTCACAATTGGCAAAACAGGGACTTACTGGGGTAACAATCCTGCAAAGCAAAGCCATCTGATGAGAGATGCTCCAGAGAGCAACTGAATTAATTAAACAGTTAACGAATTGAGTGTGGAGAGGATTTTGGTCTCCCAACGAAAGCCAAAGCCCATGGAGGCTTGCATCGACGGGCACCCAACTTGTGGAGGCTGGTGGCCGTGTGGGCAGTCCCAGCAGGGTGTTTCCTAGAGGTTTCTGCATGAGAAAGCTCTCAGTAGCTGCAGTCCCCACTGTCACCTTTGCACGGGCATTGCCATCAAGCAAACTGGGCCACGGGGTTTTCCAGGGGCTGCACATTTTGGTTCACAGCTCATAACTGAGCAGGAAAATGGTTTACAGATCATTGCTCGTGATTAAACACCACAGTTAGCAGCGTACTGCCACTGGCCTGGCTCCAGGCATTGAGCATCCCCCTTGCCTGTCTTTGGAAGCTGTTTTTCCTCCTTTTTTTGCAATCCCTTTCCCTGCCTTGTCTTTGCTTCATTTTGCCTTCTCTTTCCATACCTTCCCTGCTCTTCAGGAAGCGCACATGAACTTGGGCACATTCTGCAGGCAAGTCCCCCCATTTTCCCTCAGCATCCATAATTGCAAGATCAGGGATGTTGCAGGGGACATCCTTGCCCATCCTTTCAGTGCTCTTTTAATGACCTGCTGTCCATGAATTTGTTGACTTTTTGGGCCTGCTTGTGTTTTCTACCTCCACAGCCTCCTGTGCCAGCAATGTCCAGAAATTCTCTGTCCATGTTCAGCAATTTTATTTTGACATAGCCTTTACTGCCTTCCCAAAAACTGAAGAGTGTACTGAGCTATGGCCATAACACCTCCTACTCCTTTCTCATCAAGGACTTCCCTAATGGCTTCCTGCTTTCCATGCATTTACCAAAATTTCTACTCTCTATTCAGGTGTTTGTTGCAAAGGGATCTTCACTTTACTTTTTAGCCCTCTTTCCTTCTTGAATCTGACCTGCCACGTTTTATGGGAGTCTCTGTACTCCTCTGTGAGTCGTTTGTTCCCCACTGAGCTCCTCCCTGCGAGAGCCTCCCTTGACTTGCTCTTCATGCCTTGCAGGGACTTTTCTTAGACCTCTTTGTTTTCTTTCCCAGCCAAAGCAAATATTTTTCTGAGGTTTCTAGCACAGCCTTTT
>JAAGAY010132500.1:0-74098 GCA_011801015.1 Ardeotis arabs
TGTGGGATGCAGCACTGTGCTGTGCTGTGAGTTACCCATGGGGTGTGTTGGGTTTGCTGTGCACACCCAGCAGATCAGTTGTGTGTGTCCCCTAGGGCTTCAGCACCTGGAGAGATAGCATTCTTGCTCTTCAACCTGCAAAGCCTGATAGGTGAAGTAAAATAATTTTTATTTTTAAAATGTATCCTAAGAAAAATAACAGCAAACTGTTCTAAGTTTGTTAAACTTCATTGTGATTTTTTTTTCTTTTAGATTAAAAAAAAACCAAACAAACCAAACAAAAACACAAATACTTGAGAGAATATTTAAAATTGGGCTTCCATTTCTAGGTAACAATAACTTGGTGAAAGGGTATTTCTAGGGAAGCAAGGAATAAAATTAAACAGAAGGGGTGTTGTAATGAAGCCTATATGAGAAAGGAACTCTGCCTGAAAAGGTCTAACATAAGAGTACTCAAACTCATTGTCTCAGGATGTATTTAAGAAGAAATCGTGATGCCAACTTCCTTTCTGAAAGGCAAAGCAATTCCATTACTCCTTGTATCAACTCTGGTGATGCATAAAAATGTAAACTGCCATTAAGATCTGTGTTGCCAATTATGTCATTGTCTACAAGCCAGCTGTCCTTTGTACTGGGTGCTCTACAAACAATCCCTGGAACAGCCATTTAAGTAGCTCACAATTAATAACAAAGAGCTGAGTTGTGGGAGTATCTTGAATGCATTGTTTGTATTTTATGGTGGAAAACCACCAAAATAATCCTTTTTAAACAATAAGAAGGAATCATTTAGTCATCTACTGACACCCCAACAGAACCCTGAACTTGCCAGCTCAGGCCATCTGCATTATTTCCTTTTAAAATAGTTTTTGAGAGGAAAACTACAGAAGTTGACAGAGCTATTATTAGCTAGTAGAGCTTAGAAAAAGACCTGCATTTGTACTGATATTTGCAGTTGATCAGTCTGTGCATAGTGCAGTACAGCGCGTGATTACTTGTATGTAGCATGGACTTAACATTTTAGAAAGTCGAGATAAATCTTGCTGCCGTGTAGTTTTATTGACTTGTAGAACTTCAGTGGCGATATTTACATCTGGAATAATAGGCACAATTTTCACTTCTCAAAATACAATTAAAAGTGAATGCACCTGCAATTGTAACCACCAGCCCCTTCTCTATGTGCTTTTCAAACTGGAGGAAGGGGAAATAATAATTGAGAACAGAGAAACTGAGAGGAAAATGTTTTAAAGAAGTGTTTGCTGTAGCATTAAACAGGCTTTGTATTTCAAATGCTGGGCCATTTTTAATTGCTTATAATGTGGAGGGTCTGTGTAAACACTACTGACTTATTGGTTAAATGTGTAAGAATCAAGATTACTCTGTATGTAGGCACTGGATGTTCACTTGTGCAAAACAGAATTAACCCCAGTGCCCCTTTCTCCATTTCTTAAAATACAAGAAAAATGTCAAAATTAAGAGAAACACTCAGCTTTAGTCATGAAAACTGCTGCACAGCAAAGCTACAAATGTAGGTTACTTATTACTATTTTTTAAATAGAAGTTGTAGTTACTTCAGATATTCTTGGATCAGTCTGTACCTGTGAAACTTACGTTGATCACTCCTTTGGATCCAAGAAGAAACATCTCTAAAATAACAGCAAATGTTGTTTTCTCTGATTTTCCAAAGACCTTCTGACCTAATGATGTAAATCACTAATCAAAATGTGTTACTTATGGGTCCTTAATTGAATTCAGATTTTAGGTCATTGGTTTTTGTCCTCTGATGCCCATTGGTCAAGTCTTACTCATTGGAAAAGCTGTCTTTTTTGCTGTGGCTTCTATGGTCCTTGCTGGTAGCTACAGCTGGTGATGCCCTTTGTGTTGACCACACCAGGGAAGCTCCGGAGAGGATGTGGAGCTCTCACTAGTGATTGAAGTGAGGATCTTAAGTGAAATAAGATGGGGTCTAGAATAGAAAATGGATCTACTATTCACTGACTGAGAAGATCGCAGGCTTCCTTTGTTTTCAGAACTAAATATCTTCAATATATTATGTACACAACACATCCACTCACAGAGGCATTTAGTCTAAGTAAGCAAGCAAGCCAACGAATCTGTAAATGATTAAGGGATTTCTGATGCTTTTTGAATAAGATGGAGGTTTGTATATTTTAAAATTTACTAGAAATAAAATATTTAACATCACTCTGGAAGGAGAGAGCACTTGTCTCAAAGATTGACCATGAGCAGGAATAATTTCTATGTTTTAACATTCTGAGTATATGAAAACTACACTTTTGTTGGTATTTGGACTGTTAATACTGACTCAATACCCATGACAACAAGCTACGCAGAAAGTTGTACTGCTGCTGTGAGATAATGCTGGCAACAATTAACTCTATCAATCAAACTTGGAGCAAGATACTCCAGAAACAGGGAGGTGAGTCTGCACTAACTGATTAATATTACTCACCAGAAATTCTCTGGCACCCTTCTAGAAGGGATTTCTAAGGAAGTGGTCTTGTTAAAACCTGTCTGGAGTCGGTTTTCCCCTGAAGCAAGTGCAGTGGGCTGTAGCTCTGCTGTAGTAGGATGGACACATCAAAGTGAACTTCTTGTTAGTAAACTATAACAATAATATTTGAGTACATAAATTTTCACAAGTATTGTACATATTAATATATTAACAGATTTAATTAAATATAGAAATGGAGTACAAATTCTCATAAATATGTTATAGGCATATTTGCCCACACACTTGCAAAATGTTGGTGTATCTAGCATACAGGTTTATTTTGAAATGTTCATTCATGTGGCAGCAATAGTGGAAGTCAAATTTTGCTTTAAAAGTTTTTTTTTTCTTACTATACTCTTCCTGTTTTTCCTCCAGGGTTTATGTATATATTTTCAATGAAGAACATAACTGTGATGCCATGAACACTTTATTTTCTTATCTTACTATTAAAAGTCAATGCATTTCTGAACAGTGCCTTAAGCATGTGTTTAAATTAAATTAATGCTTAAAAAAGACTGTGCTCAAGCACTCTCCTAATCGCTACTTCAAAGCAGAGTTTATGCCCAGGGATCTCAACAAGGACTTGATCACCATGGTGGAAGACATTGGCAGGCAAAAGCCAATGCCTGTGGAAGCTGTTCCCCAACTTTGGCCTCCAAAGGTGGCTGTCCTGGTGAGGCAAAACTGTCTCAGTTTAGAAAGGATAGAGGAGCTTGACTGCTGTCTCTTGTCAGTACTGAGGAGTCCTTCTGTTGGCACATCTGTCTCCTGCAGGCTCAACATCCTACGTGGCATTCCAGCAAGATGTGACTTCTCACAAAACACAGGTCAGTCTCCCTTTTCTCTTCTGTGTGTGTGTGACCAGAGAAATGTCTGATGCTTCTTATGTGGCAGCCTATAGATTTCAGGAATTACCCATGCAGGGAGAAAGAAAACTGATTTATGTGCTGCTTCTCAGAAGAACTGAAAGCTGTATTTCTTATAAGGGTAGAAGGTTCTGACTTCAAAACACACCTCTGAGTCACTGTTGGTTTTGAATTTTCTTTTGACATGTTTAATGCTCTTTATGCACATAGCAATGTATGTGCATAGGAATTTATGGCTTCAGGGATTGGTGTTGTAGGCTGAACACCTAGAACCTGGCATGGCAGACCATAAATACTGGTCTTGATAAAGCCCTGAGCAACTTCATTGAGACTCTTTGAGTAGCAGGTTATATGCTCCCCTAAGGTGACTTCTAAATTGGACATATTTATGATGTAAGAAGAACCACACACACTCAATCTCAAATGGAAACAGGATTTTAATTTAATACCTACCTGTTTGTTACCTTTGTGTGTGGATTAGATCACCTTAGCATCTGTCCTGGTGCTGGCTGGGATGGAGTTAATTTTCCCCTGAGCTGGGAGAGAAGCTGGAGCTGGTGGCACCTGTGGCTGGGGACACAGCTGGGACAGGTTACCCAAATTGGCCCAAGGGCAGCTCCATCCCATGGTGCACTGGTTCAGGGTGTCAGTGAAGAGGGGGCTGAGGGGTGGCTCCTACTACTCAGGAGGAAGCTGGTATCAGGGTCTACTGTGAGTAATTGCACTGTAATTGTTTTCCATATCTGTTTTTGTTTTATTCTCTTATTCTCCTAGTTTTCTTTGTTATCTCAACCCACGAGTTCTGCCACCTTTTCCTTACCAATTCTTCTCCCTATCCTACTGGAGGGTGGGGGGGGAGTGAGTGAGAGACAGTGTAGCTTGGTCCTGAGCTGGCTTAAGCTACAACCGTATCTGATAAGGCTAGATTTGTGTTGGTAGATTGCACTAGTCAGAACTTAAAAAATCAAGACTTCCTCCTACCTGTATTTTCTGCTCTCCAGGCATGAGGTGATAGCCTACAGAGCAAAGCTGCAGTTATCCAGTGAGATTGAGTTGCTTTGGTGAGTGGCTAAAAAGTTTATCTTGTATGAGAAGCTGCTGGTGTTGGCAGTAATGGTCCAAATACCCTAAGAATCTCCCAAGACAGGTGGGGTTTGTCTGCTCTGTGGACCCCTGTGCTTCTCAGCTTGGTTTCCTCCCTCACCTGGAAGTCCCTGTTGCCTGAAGCAGTTTAAAACTAGCTTGGGCATCTTTATTATAAACTGTAGTTTACATCTGTTCTGAGCTACAACTTCTCCTTCATATGGTTTGAAAACAGATGAGGAAGAAACTCTGAAGACTTCTTAATGAATTTTCAGCAGAGTTTTCCACTCCCATGGGCTTCTTGTAGAAGTGGATTACATTGTGCCCCTGGTAATCATTGAATAAATATGTTAAAAACTCCTCGATCATTTTAGCAAGTACCCCCCTGTGGCTTCTGCAGTGCCTTGAGTTTTACAAGATGTTCAACATTTTCTGTGCCTTATTGGTTTGACCTTTAAATATTACTTTAAAAGTGAATGTGATATCATCTGCAACTAGCAGATAAAGGCTTAAGAGTACGAGGACAATATTTAGTTGGAGGATTGCTGTGTTTAAGAATAGCATGGCCTTTGAAGGTCTTGTGAAATAGCAATAAAATTAGTGTGTTTTCTAATGGAAAAAAGTAAAAGGCTATAGCTTATAACCTGAACTTGCAAGTTTTTATACCTGATCTTATTTTCTTGTTATTTTCTGTGTCATTAGTCACATGCTGGCCAGTGTAAAGGCTGTGTTTGTAGCAAGATAGCCTAGATGCAGGAATATAGAGAAATGTCGTTTCACCTTTAATGTAAACCCCCATCATATGTAACCATACAGCTGTAGCGTGCATATGAAAGATTTGCAGTTCCTTAGAGGAGTCAGGATGAGGAGGATCGTGAAGTAAAAGTGAAAGATTTCATTAATTAAAAAAAAAATTATATGGGTGACATAATTACATATAAATATAACTTATGTCATTTCATAATTATTTGGGGTTGTAGTGTGTCTTTCAGATTGTGTAGCAATGGCTGTAGAACAGGAGTTTGCAGACTGTGAGACTCTTCGGTATTGCTGTCCTCTGAGAGGAGGCCAGGAGCCTGGCTGTTGTGTGTGTTCTAGGACTGGATGGCATCTTAGTTTATTCTTCTGTTTTGCCCATGAAAGGATTATACTTCCGTTGCTGAAACACCCACCTTCATTGAGAAGTTGCATATTGTTTTATTGAGGGGTTCAGAAAACATAGCTTGGTGTTATTGGGTGTGTTTCTCCCTCTGAACAGACTTAATGAATTGTTGAGGCTGCATTCAAAACATTGTATGATTTTGTAATACCATTAATTAACTACACTGTGTGCATCCTACAGAAAGTATCACCTTTATAGCATTTTCTGCAGGACCTTTTAAAGTCATTTGAGGAAAGCATTTGATACAACGTTGGCTGGTTTCCTATATATGTATTTTTCATGGGTGTGGTTTTATTTTCCAGAGCTAGCCTTTCTGTCTGCAACCCTTGAGCTGTGATTGGCAAAGGAAGGATTTAAAAAGCTTTTTTTCTTTCCATTTTTTTTTTTTTTTTTTTTTTTTTTCCCAGCAAAAGTAGAATAGAATGAGCCCTTTCTGCCAGCTGGGACTACAAATGCACTGACTTGGTGTGGTGTTGCAGTCAGGCTCGATGGACTCTAATTACTCCATTAGGGAGACCACTGAGACTGTAGAGAGAGTCTGTGAGCAGTGTTTCCCTGGCCTTGACCTAGGAGCAGAATGACAAAAACAATCTTGTGTGAAATGCAGGCTCTTTTAAACCTTGATTGTTTTGTTATCCTCCATCAGCCTCTGGTATTTAGAAGGAAAAGTGTAAGCAATGATAGCAAGCAATAAAAAGGTTAACACTGGTGATTACCATATTAAAAAAACCATAGTTACTACTGTGCTGCTTAAACTACATGAGGAATAACAAAAAATAGTTGAAAACACAAAATATTTTAAACCAAAGAACTTGATATGTACTGGGGTCAGGTTTCTGTTTTTCAATTCAGTTCATTGTTTGCTTTAAGGATAGCTGGTAGGAATTCACCTTGTGTTTAACCTTAGGCTTAATCTCTTCCTCTCAGGTGGGAATTGAAACAGTTTTGTGCTGAAGTTGGTAAATGCTTGCCAGGTACTAAATAGAAGAAAACTAATTTCTAATGGAATGAGTAATTTAATTTGAAGAAAAAAACGTTGTGGTAATGAATGACATAAAGAACAATGGTTGAAAATGTTATAGTTCAGTCTTGGTTTGAGTAATTAAAAGCTGTTACATTCCCTTACCTCTTTGTTTTTTGGTGTTTTTCCCACCAAAAAATTACCAATGTGTCTAGGTATTGCACAAACCTTTTGTCTGGATATCTTATTAAAAATGACTCTATTACTTAATTCTATACTCCTCTGAATTTGAAACATTTCAGGGATGTTTCATTTTAATACTGAATTTATTTTTTCATCTTTCCCAGAACTGGGCCTGCAGAGAAATTTTAAGTTGCTGAAAAAACTACAAGTGAAAACAAAAATAATTCAGGATAGATAATTATTTATCTCAAGTGACACAGTAGCTTTTTGTCAGTTTGGACATCCACACGGTTGTGTGTGTTGCTATGGCTTGAAACCAAGATGTACTATGGCTACACATAAAATGATCTGAAAGGGATAAGGAATCTTGAAGAGAGTCACAGTGGGACTCGATGACCATCCATAAGGAAAGGAGCTCTGTGGAATAGGCTCTAATGATCAAGTTTTTCCTTCTGTATCAGGATGTGCCACATCCATGCACCCGAGCGTGCCTTATAGCTATTGTGGACTTCAGTAAACACTCCCTGATGAGGAATATCATGACAAAAGCTGTACTTCCGTAAGTAACAGGTCAGTTTTAGTGGTTCAGCCATTCGAGAGATAGCTCAGCATTCCTGAAGCTATTAGGTTAGTGTTTCTACAGGTAAGATGATCTCTCTGTGAATCAAAACATTTTGAAGTCTTTTGTCAACGAAAGACCAAGTGACTTCAGAAACTGTTAGGACTCTATAAATTTGCATTTGCTCTAGCCCCAGTGTTTACATGCATGATGCTATGCTGCTCTTAAAAATCAAAATCTTAGTACTTAAACCAGGAAAACTGCTGTCTCTGCTTCGTCGTAATCTGGGTGGGATTAGGGCAGTCATCATTGGCTCCCATTTCCAAGAGGGGAACTCAGTTGCGTTCTCACTTTATCAGCAGTTATTCTTGCTCACAATGCAACAGGTGGATGCGCTACCTTTACTCTTAACAGAAGCACTATATAATTTATGTAATCTTGACAGCAGAAACTGTTACCAGTGCTAAGTATGAATACTTCGATTGACTTTTTTTCTGGTTTACTTTGCTTTTTTGCTTTTCTAAGGAATGTGTAAAACTTCACATGGTGGTGCTAGTTTTAGAGTTGTTCACAGATGAAAAAAAGCTTAAATATTTCTTATTTTCAGCAGTAACTACTAGTTTATCAGTTTACTTGGAGCTGAGAAACATCGTTACAGTGTCTCCATTTGAATCGTATACAAAGAGGAAAAAGGACAATCTACTTTTTCCTGGAATCCTTCCTTTTTCCTCTTTGTATGCGATTCAGATGGAGACATTCCTGAGGAAAACTAATAACTATCCTATAGCCACCAGCTACAACAATGCCGAAAAAGAGTATTTCAGATCAAAACTGACTTGTTATATTCTGGTTCTCTAAAACCTGTTCCTTGAGCACTGAGTGTCTACCATCTCCCTTTGGTTCGCTTTCCAGCTACAGCTTGCTATTTACCCTTTCCTAAATCTTGGCATTAGTAAAAGCTACAAGTTAGACTACTTCTGTATAATATATTACCGTCTGTTTGGTTATCGTTTCTGAGTGTCGTATCTTCTGACATTTTGAGAAGTTCATAACAGTTTATTTTTCTGGAGAAGGCTATAGTGATTACGCTGTCTTTATGCTCTTTTACTAGTTAAACCTTTCCCCTCTTCGTCTGCTTAAAGCTAATACAAGGTAAGCTTGAAATTAGAGTTGCTTTCCAGGGTTTCAGTAGCAGAGATGATTTGAAAAATGACCAAAGACTTGCAAGACATGGCCAAAGCAGGATGAAGCCATGACTTAATGACAAAGCCCTTTCACCCTGAAAGGAGATGATACTGTCATTGCTGTCATTCTTGGCCTTGTGTGAATTGCTTGGGGAATACTTAGTTTTGTAGATGTTAGTGATGAACGTGAGATGGCCGCTGCTTTGTTTAAAGCTGAGGGGGGCAAGAGATCGTTTCAGTGTTGTGATTGCTGACAGGACTGAAGATTGAGTGGAAATTTGTGCCTGAGCAGCCCACTAGTTCTAGTTCATTGATGCCAGTAATAATTTAATTATGTTTTTATTTGAGTGGCATAACAGAGACTTGAGTGGGTTTGAGATTACCCAGAGTGTAAATGGTATTAGTCCCACTCCTCCTCCGTTACCTCCATCACATGTAGCGTATTTGTGTGCAATTTATGGGTGCCTAATGGAGCATTCGTTTGGGCACGCTGGATGTTGCAGTATTGGGTCTGTCCCTGGAGTACATTATCTCCAAATAAAGATATGACAGCCATCAGTGAGCACAGATTGGCCAATAAAAGTTTCTTTAAAAGACAATTATAATTGTGATTATTAATTTATAATTTAATTCCCCCTTTACCTAACACATATCACAAAATTTAAATGAGATTCTAGGAAACACTGATCGACATAAGGTATCAGCCAACAGCTTTTGTCTTCTGAAAAATCACAGTGGATTCAATTATAAGCAGTTCAGGTGATACAAATTTCTGACCCAGTTTTGGGCAGAGTATTACATTCAGAGCTGTACCATCATCTTGTACATCCTCTTGGAATCTGAGCTGTGCGTGACACTTGAGGGTAGCGCAGCCTGCGTTAGCATTCTGCACAGGCTGTGGTAGAGGCTTTGGACAAATCTTACGTCCTCAGGCTGCCTGGAGCACCTTTAATTTAAAATGTGAATACCTGCTTGGGCATTCAGTAATCACTTAGGAGAGATTGTCATCTTTCATTACTGCATTAACCTTTAGAACTGACAACAGTGTGCCAGCCTGCAATAATTGAGCAGAGGTCCACAAAAATTAGTTCCTTACCTTGTGATTGCACATATGGTCAGGTCATTCACTCACTGGAGTTATTTTGCCAGTGACATTCCCCTCTCACTGAATTTAGTTTAATTTTTTAATTACTGGCTTAGGTTGTTATCTTATTAAAAATACCTATCCTAGAGCTAGAGAGGGAAGAACAGGAGAAACACATCTACATCCTTTGAAACTCATAGCTTGCAGCTTTTCTAGCTCTGCTTTTATGGAACTTAATAGAGCATGGGTTTGAGGCAATTCCCGTTGCTGTGTTGAATTCGCATCATTTAATTCACTGTTGAGTGAAGGAACAATCGTTTGGGGCATCACGCATTCTGAAATAAAACTATAATTTTGTTTCACACAATCTATCCCTCCTTGCCTTTGGTCCAACCAAAACACCCTGCATCTAACAAGCTAGACGTACTACGTTTCGTTTCCCTTTGTGGTACAATAGTCTGAAGTCCTAAATTCTTAGCGATTAATGGAAATTAGGCATGTGCAATGTTCATAATAACGGACTATTGGTGTTACTTCAAGAAACTTGTTTTTAATTACAAGTAACACCGCAGGTCTGACTGGAAAGCAGAACTCTTCCAGGAAACAATTCTCAAATTGAGATGATGTAAATGTAACTGTCAACTTTATGTATTTGTAAGTTGATGTGAACAACTTGAAGGTCTATGTGAAGGAAGTCTTCAAGAAGTACTCTTGCGTACTGGGCACATTTCTCATCTGAACTGCGTGTTATTAGAGGCTGTTTTTAAATTCGATAGAAAGCTTGAGACTTCTGCTCTTGAGGGCTAATTTACCATTTCCAGTGATATATTGTAGCACTTGCTTATTTTCTGATAAATTGTATGTTGGGCAGATTTTTCTACTTTAATTTCTATTGCTTTAAAACTTGCTAATAGTAAATCACACCATACTCCACTTGCAAAGAAGCTATACAGCGTATTCATACCAGAAGTGCTGAAAACGATGCTGAGAGTAATTGGTTTAAAGGACTAATATCTCCCTGTATCACTTCCAGTTGCTTAAATGGTTGAACCAAAGCTAAATGCTTTTTACTTCCAGCTCTGAGTTCTTTTTATGTCACTTAAAATTTTTGGGATTGGAAAACTGTATGCGATGTTTTGGTTTTTTTTTTCTTAAAACTACTGTTTGTGTTTTTTTTTTTTATTATGGAGCTGATACACGTTCAATACACTTAACAGATAATCGGGCAATTTCCGCAGTAGTTACCAAGTGAATTAGAGGCAAGGTGAAGCTGCAGCAGAATGAATGCATTTCTATTAAAAGAAATTGTCTTAAATTGATGAGGTAAAGAGTACAACTTGTGTCCAGCCTGTGTCCAAGATTTTCCCTCATTCAAGTAGAGAGATCAGCGATTTGTCTGCATATGTTAACATATAGCTAGCACTACTTGGTTTCTAGAGTAAAGGTGCATCTTCTACAAAGATAATCAGCTTTTATAAATTCAAAATATGGAAAAATTACAATGCAGTTAGTTTCTTGCTCTAATAGTCTAAAAATATATGCCCTCATTCCTCCCCAAATCTCCCATTTTTTAAGTTTCCTGATGGAGAAGTTGTGATGAAGTAGGCAAAAACTGCTCACTTGCTGCTCTTCTTTTTTAATGAGTTACTTTATTACAAATTTGCATAACAAGGAATATAACTTCTCATTGTAATCTCTGAAAGTTTCGATGACTGTCTTTGTAAATGTGAAATTGTATTTGATTTCACTGGAACTGCAATCTATAGTGCAATTTTATAAGGGATGGAAATATGTTCTTTGACACGAATCTCTGCAGGGTCAGTTATGATGTGATGTTAACCAGTTAAAACTGGTTATTTTAGAGTCTTACCTGGATGCTATCTGGAAAAAGCATGGTGTGGAGAAGTTTTGATGCATATACAGCAACTGATTACATTATCCATTTTTCTATTGCTAATTTAACTGCCCTCTAACTGTATTTCTTTCCTAATTCACTATGTATATTTCTTCCTGAGCCCTCAATCTCATGCCTGTTTCTACAAGATACTTTTGACAGTTGAAAACAGTCTGAGGACCAAATGCAGTTTTCTCAAGTTGTAAACATGTTTTTTTATCTTCAGCCAGTGCTTCAATTCTGTCAGTATATGTTACAATACCTATAAATGCAAATATTCTTTGTGGAAGTTCAACATCTCCCAGATGCTTATGCTGAAGTAGTCATACTGCTGCTGTTCAATCACTTAATTAGAGAGCTGATGCTTCCTATATTTTGATGAGTCTTCTGGTTTTTAGATCAATATTGTGTTTTCCAATTCGTTCTGGTATCTGCCCTGCTACCTGTGGCAGAGCATGCACGATAGTGCTGAGGATGAAACTTGATTCACAAATTAGCTTGTTTTTCTTTCAGTTGTGCTCAGATGGGTAAGGGATCGGTGAGTGTTTGATATTGCGAGTGTCACTGTCAGTCCTCGGTTTTCTTTGATGCTATGGATTGCTAAAGCAATTCGCTTACGGGGGTATCAAAGTAAGAAATTATTTGGAGAGTAGCCACCTTAGAAATCAACTCTTTCATACAGAAAATATTTAAAAGCCTTGGAAAGCCAATGGGAGCCAAGGGTTGTACGTTAATGCCATCTGGTACCCGAATGCAGGACTGGTCTGAACTGCTTAGTATCCACAAATATCTCTGCGTGTGCCGTTGATCTGGGAAATGGTACCTGGCTCAGGTGTTTGACGTGCAGCGGCCGTATCGCGCTGTAATAAGTATTCACTGATGGACTGGCCATGTGAAAGATGAACTATGCGATCGATTAAACCTGATTGTAAAGAGTAAAACTCCTCAGTGGAACAACTGGGCTGTGGGTTGTTGTCTTGGTTTGACAACAGGCTTATTGGATGAAACCTTTGCTGGTAGCATTTCTGGAAATGTACCATGAGCAATGCCAAAAAGTAAGGATCTAATACAGAGCTCATGAAAGGCTGAGGGAAGTTTCCAGTTTTCCTGGTGTTTAAATTTTTTGTGACTTATACTAAAGGCAGAGAATAATAAGTATTAAGTTCTAATTTGAAATAAATCTTAAAACAGAAGCCCTTAATTTAGTCAGGCATAGTTAGGAGTTCAATTATTATTTCCCACGTATTTAAATGTGAATTGATTTCTGAATACTGATACTAAAGTGAAAGATGCCTGGCTCTTGTCCTGGTACTAGAGTATAACTTTTTCACAGAAGAAAAACTTTTTCATTAAGATCTCTGTTGTTACAGGATCTGGCATGGATGTAGCTCCTTGAGGTAGTGTACTTTATGTTGAGGAGAAATCTGGGCTCTTGTAGAAAAGCACTTTAATACACACAGTGATTCCAAGTGTTGTCAGTTGCTTCTAATTTTCCTTTCGTAATCTTTTTGGTGCAACATGGGGTGCATAGAAAAAAAATATATTTTTAAGTGGTTTTATGGTTATTTTTGGAGTCTTCTAATCAGACGTGAGAAGGATAGTGTGATTCTAGTCAGTCTCATCCCTCTCTAGTAGGATCCCTCAATTTAGGGCACTCCTGTTATTTGTATCTCCTTGTTAGAAAAGGAGCATACCTAGAAAAGCTGCAAATGGGATGACAGACATTTACAAAGAAACTTAGAAATTTCACAGATCTGTAGTCAAAGTAGGTTACTATTTGCACACAAGTTTAGTGGCTCTTAATTAGAATCAGTTAAAATACCAGTACCTATAATTACTGGGACCTATGTGTCTTGGCATAAGGGTGCTAGGTGCAGGCATTACAACTTTTACATTTTACTCTAATTAGATCTGTTTGAATATAAAAATGGTATTTTGGTGTTGAGAGTAGTAACTGAATTTCCACCTTGAATAACCATTGACTAATTGGCAAAGTGGGAATATTTTGAAAGCAGCAATTTTTTCTGCTTTGCATGATGGCATAAGGTTTTCCGTAATTATCATCCTCCACATGCTATTCAGATAAAAGTTTACATCTGGAATATCCTTTCAGTTGAAATCGATAACTATAACAGTTTAACTATTACCAGACAATGATGCAGGTAACACTTTCTGCTGTGTGTGAATGCAACAAATGAGTAGAATTTTTGTGAGCAAATACTTTAAATCTTTTTTTCTGTAGCACTAAACAAAACTTATGTTTTGTCTTTAACATTAAAACAAGACTATCTTTATTAATTACTAATGACTAAATTGTGAAACCACTTTTTGTATGACATCAGTTATCCAGAAATTGCCCGTGGTCTAGGGGCTGTGGAAGCTGTTTTGAATAGTGATGGTGTGTGCTACTCATTTACTTGTCACAGATTTCCGCAGAAAAAGGCACTTTATCATCGTTACGAACATCTGTCAATGTTGTCATTAATCACAGTGACTTGTGAATTTTAGGAAGAGTGAGGTTACTTATTCTTTAAAAGTCACACTGGTAGGATGACATTCATCTTGGTTACTTTCAGCTGTCTGAAAGTTGTATCATTAGTTCAAGATAGTTGGCTGGACTCCCTCTGTGTTTAAGGGAGAAAATCAGACACTTGAAAAGGCAGATTCAGTCTACCTAATTAATTGATCTAGGGAACAAAATGTCATCTGGTGTCCATCAGCCTCCACTGAACGTAGAGGGTGCCTCAGTAATTAGCTTTGACTGTACACCTCAGCCAATTTTTCTAGATGTATCCTACTTTTCAGAGGCTGAAATCTTCGCATTAATAAATTTTATAATTGTCTAACTTTAGTGAAGTAATTTCTTTATTCTAGTTTAACTGAATTGACAAAAATTAAATACATTCTTGTAATTTCAAACTGGAATGCCACTTTGCCAATCAACCTCACAAAAATTTTAAGTTGCAGTGTATCAAACAATGACCATTAAAAAGAAGTTACTCAGATGAAAGCAGAACTTCCTGTAAATATTTTCTGCGTAAGAAATTGTTTTCTAGTATTTCCTAAAATTTAGAACTTCTGAGCCAGTTTTCAGCTTATGGAATTTATCTGTATTTGAGCTTTTTGATACAGTAATACTCACTTTGCCTTAGTATGGTGTTACAGGCACATGTGTACATTAATAGAAAAATGATCTTGGTGGAATAGGTGGGAGAGCTTAAAAAGATAAAGAAACACTGAGAAAAAGAAAAGAAAAACCTGAGTAGAAAGCAGTAGGAATGAAGTGAAGCTGTAAAAGTAGATTACATGTGTCAACTTATCTAGATATTTCAGAAAAAAAAGAAATAAAACATATAAGGAATGCTGTAAGTCTGGTCAAGGAGGAAACAAATTGTGTACACCTATTTTGACCAAACAAGAACTCAGAAAAAAAAATGATAATGTTGAAACCTTGGAGAGGAGAGTTGTTTCAGCATGATGTTAAAATGCATGTTTTGAAGCAGGGTATAAGAAATATCCAGATTTTTGATAGGTGTGTGCAAGGATGTATGATGTATAAGTTAGCAAATGTTGTTAATTGGCAACTGAAGGCAGACAGAAAGAAATCTGTGCATGGTATTATCCTTCCTGAACTATGTCTTCATGAAAATATTGTTTAAAGCAGTCAAACTTGGCAGCTGTGCCACTCCAAGTATGTATTTCTGGGAAACTTTGGTGTGATATGATATCCACTACTATATTCCTGGGTGATCATGCATGCTGGCTCGCGCTCTAAAGACAAATCTATGGATGATTCCAAATTCAAGAAGGTGCTGAACTACAAGTGCTATGTGTGGTAGAATACTGGCTGGATTATTCCTTTACCATTGATTATGCCTTTGTTTCTGCTATGTTTATTTGCTTTGTACTTGCATTTTGTTGTGTGTGCCAGCTAATGGTCTGGTACAGAGCATCAGAAGAAGTCAAAGAGGCAGTGACTGGACTTCCATATTGCTCTGGGCACTGGATGGTGTGGAGGAAGATGCCAATTTTATACTTACCCTTTGTCTTTTCTAAGGCTTGTTACAGATCGTGGGTAGCTGGGTGCAATAATTCTGTAACAAACAGGATAACTGAATGCTACTCTTCTATTAATAGAAATTTAACTAAATTGAAATAGCCTTTGAGTAATTGAACTGTACCAACTGAACCTGTCCAGTTAGTACCTTGTTGGTTTTGCAGAGAAGCCAGAACAAATTACCTATGTAATTATGTATGAGGATAAGTTTCAGGGAGAGTATAAAATGGTAGTGGAGGTGTAGGACTTGAGGGACTACTTTTAAATTAGAAAATGGATGTATAACTGCACCGAAGACCAGCAACCAGAATGTTGGAAATTCACTTTCAGATCTGGTAAATAATTTTCCGATTCACTGGATAAATTCAGCCAGTTTCCGGTGCACCTTATTTGCCTCTCTGAAAAATGAATATATATGGTTTAACTTCCTAGTTATCAGACTGAATAACAAGTTTTCATTGCTGTTTAATATATTCACACGGAAAGAAAGCCTTACACCCACAAGAGACATGCCTAATAAAAAAATCTGGAAAATAAACTTAATCAAGAAGTGGCTAACTTCTAAATTTAGATGAATCTGAAATATCAGTCCTGAATACAACTTGCTGGCCACTGTTCAGATATAAGCAAGACATGCTGAAAGGAATTCTGGAGCATATGCAATAGCTATTTTAAATAAATTCTGAGGAAACAGATATAGTTTTGTTTTTTTTTTTTTTTCTTACGCATGTTCAAATCTATATGAATCAAATCGCTACAATAACTTCCTTGCTGACAGCTATTTGTTTTCTATAGTCTGATAAATAAGGGGCGAGCAAGATGTGAGTACTGTCTGTAATTAATCTGTAATTCTTCGAAAATGGAATAATGTTATTTTATACTGCCTATTTATGAAATACTTTAGCGGCTTATGGATTTTTGCAATAACTTCAATTATGAAGAAAAGACAACCTATTTTTGTGAAGTATATAACAAGTATTATAAAACAATACATCTTGGGGCCTGAAAAAAACCTTTTTTTCAGATTATATTGAGCTAGCTCGTTACCAATGTCTCAAGTGTTTCTAAAAATAATAATACTGTGTTGTGCTACGTGGCAAAAACATATCACTGAATATAAGCATACTTAGTTGCTTATGATCTAGAATATCTTGGGTTGCCTTCTTAATCCATGCTAAAAGGTCTTTCAGTTCTGGGGTTTTTTTTGTTTTTAAATAGAAATAGTGTGGTGTGGGTCAAAAGACTATTCAGTTAAAATCTAAACATGTCATAGTAGATGTAGAAACATCAAGCAGAATACGGATAACTTGTCTTTGAGTGAGTCAATACCTTTTCTAATCTCGCTCAAACAATCATTCCGTCTGCAAGTGTGACTGGCAGCAATAAAGGATTTGCTTGCTGTATGAAACCACATAAATAATCTCTGTGAAGCTGAGCGGCTCAATCAGAAGAGGAGGTTGTCCTTTGGTAATTTATACAAATGATACACTTTATCATTTGATTACTCATTTATTTATTATGCTTTTTTGATCTGCTGAAGCTGATCAGATATTCACTCGGTGGCAATGGTCTTGTAGTAATGAATTCATTTTCATGTCTGTGAAGCAGTAATCACAAGGACCTGTCTTCTAATAATTGCTAATTAATATAAGTACATATTCAGTGTTTGCTTTCATCATAATCATTGTGTGACACTTGGCATAGAAGAAAATATTGTGTGGAATGAATTGTATTTCTTCAACTTGAAGTAACTCAGCACTAGGAGATGCCCAAGCAGATGTTGATACAAAGGCAAAAGAAAAGGTCACTAGTAAGTTCTCTATTTAATATTTAGACGGTTGTCCTCATTTCCTGATTTCTCTACAGCTTTATACTTGGATATATTTAGCTTTGACATCTTAGCCATCAAAGCAAAACAGGAGAGGGAGAGAAGGAGGGAAGAGTTTGCTGCTTTGTTAGAAAATTATTCAATGTTTCTAGGGGCTGACCATGAGACCTGACAAGTAAAGCTCATTATGTAGCAATAAATGGAATTGCTCTGGTCTTGAATTGTGATGTAAACACCTAGTGTAATTGTTTCCAGTAATGTCTGTAATCTAATAGATGTTTTGGGAACATGTACAAGTCCATTCAATTTCTAAAGCATTTGCACAGAAGTGGAGAAGCTGTCAAGATGTGTGTTAAATTTTTCTGGTCATGTATCGTTCTGTGGGCTTTTTACTAATGTGTATCATAGACACATAATAGTAAAAACATTACTATTGCAAAATGTGGTTCAGATAATGAACTGCTATAGAGGTGCAAAAATAGGCAGAAACAAAGACATAATGTAATATATCTCATGCTATCAGATTTTTTGCTGTCTTTAACTGCCTCTCCAAGATGGCTTCCTTGGAGTGCTGCTGGTGGCCACACTTGATGTTCTGATGTCTTTCTATGTGAGCTCATACAAAAAAAGCTGTGACTCTTACAGAACAACTCTACATTTCTTACTGCTCAGTGCCCGAAAAAAAAAAAGGAGGCTCGTTCAGCCCAGTGGCAGGTATTTATTCTTTCAATTAATACCCTTGGATACCAAGTCATCTAGGCTATAGATGTCTCTGCAGCTGATGGCAGTCATTTGTGGCAGTGCTCATTCTAAAGATGATGTGGTTTAATTAGTAGTCTACTAATTAAAGTTGGCAGACTTTAGAGTTCAGTTATCTGTTATGCATTAGCCTAGGTATGTACTGAGGAACTGTGTGGAGCAGAGCGGGTGGTGGTGCTTAGCTGCTGTACTGGTACACAAATACTTCAGAGAAAGGAGGTGCTTCTGTTTTATTCCCTTCTTCTTTTCATGGTCAAATAAAAACAGTGTAGCTTCTGGGTTTTCTTCATGAGACAAATCATCATTGTTGTATAAACTGGTTCCCATCAGGAATACTTACTGTAGGTAGATCCCAAGGGAAAATGTTCCAGAAGATCTCCAGAGAGCAGCTTCTGTATGAACCACTGATGGTCTAATTTGAAAAAAAATTAAGAAATCTTTGGTTAACTTATGTGGATTTTTCCTGTAGAGGCTTTTCCATAGAGATGCTGCAGATATTCCTGATAGTTACATCCATCCTTACATGATGATTATCTTACTTTACACTGAACAATAACAATGTTTTTGTAAGTCCGCTTGGTATACTGTTGTGCAATTCATGCATTTTTTGTCGTATACATTATCAGGCATAAACAAACATCATAACAATTTGCCAGACAATCATAAAATGATTTTACACTATGCAATGTTTTAAACTTTGAGAAGCAAATTAATTTGCATATATTCCTGGTGCATTATAAAGGATTAGCTAAAGCTATTTCTCTGTAATGTAATTCTTTTAGCTCATTTTCATTTAGGGGTGAATCCCAGCTAAATTGAATGAATAAATTGTTCCCTGCAAATAACTTGGCAAGTCTGGTTGTGGAGACTGTTTTTAAAGACTTTTCAACAGAAAACTCATTTTCTTAAGGCACTCAACATAATGTCTAAATATTCCCTTGATTTATTCTGCTCTGCATATCTTTAATCCCTCATAAAGTTTATTTATGCTTAAACTAGGTTTTCTTACTTTGTCTTCCCAGAAATAAACCACAAGAGAAAGGCTGAACTAGATAATTACAGCTAGATATTGTTTTGTTGTTGTGACCAACTCACAACCCTTGGAAGATTGTGACCATTTGATTGGCTACTGGTCTTAGGAATGTCTCTAATGGATAGGCATAGGGTTACTGTACCAGACAGAGGCTGCTTTTAAAATCTCCAATGAAGAAGAGTGTTTGTTACAAATACTGTATATTTTCAGAGCTAAGTACTCTCTTCCTCCTGTACTTTCTCCAACGCAATAAAAACTTTGCCTGCAGTCCCACAGCATGTGAGAACTTGGTTAACACTCAACAGGCATCAGGACATCTGTCTGGTCTAAGTGCCAGCTGTTTGCTGGGAAGACTTGTATGGTCTTTGCTGATTCCCAGTACTGACCTTTGGTCACCTTACTCTTTGATTTGAGGAAATTACATGCCTAAGTTGCTTAACTAACTTCTCCAGGCTTCATTCTGTCAGTTCAAGCATGGGAGGAAATTCCGATACATTTATGTTCCTATCTCCCCCCCCGATCTGCTGTGTCTATCTGTACTAACTGGGTCCTAGTGAACTCTGGGAAGATGTCCTCCACAAATGGCCTGGGTGGAAGAACCTAGTACAGCACACCAGAGTATTGGGATTATTTGCTTTTGGGAATGTTGTGCGTTGTGCAAAAGAGTGGGAGTGCATCCTGGTTTGGAGTGCAGCTAGGTATTTCACAGCTGGAGTTGCAGGGAGTGGGATGGAACATAGCCTGTTAGTACCCCCTGCACTGGGGTAAAGGGTGGTGAGGCTGCTTTTCAGCGTGTTCAGAGAAACCTAACTGATGGTGTCTGATCTAGACACTATTCTCAAGAAAAGCTTGTTATGGTGCTTAGAGGATAGTGTTATTTTTTAAGAACTCACCTGCCTCTACTGATTTACCACTTGTCATTTAATTGATTAACCTTTATGGTTTTCTCATACTTTACAAAGTACTGTACATAGAAAGGCTCATATTCTCTGCCATTTGAGGACTAAATAATTGGAGTATAACTTTAATGTATTTTTTACCTATGGAATGCACAGAGTATATGGTTTGATGAAAATTATAGCAGGAAACTTGTTGTGACCCGATTGACAGATACCTATGCATAGATAAGTGCTATGAAAATATTCATGTGTAACTGAAAAAGTGAACTGCCAATAGAGCAAGGCAAAACAGCATCTTATGGTCGTCTTTTCCTTCTCCTTGAAACTCTTCTGCATCTGTGACATGTACCTTGCCAGTTAGTAACAGCTGGGAATGAAGCTGTGCGGGGAAAGGCTGTGGTGCCCTGCCTCAAAATGACATCAGGCAGTGCTACATCTCGGCATGGACGTAGGCAGAGAGGTGGTGAGGGTGATGAGATGCTATGTTCTTCCTCGTTGCAGAGATGGGTATCTGTCAGGCTGTGCCTTCTTCCTTGCAGAGCTGGGGAAGAGGGGCAGGTGCTGTCAGTGTCACAGGGGAACACAGTGGGTGGCTGAGAGTGAAGGGGAAGAGTGGACAGGAGGCTGGGAACAGAAAATGGATTTGGTTGTGGGGAAGTACTTGCTGCATTACAGTTTTTAAGGAGTGTTAAGCAACCTGGAAATGAGAAAGAAAGAGCTAGATGCACGTGTGCATGCCTTTGTACCCTTGCCTCTCATTAAGGTGAACCGCTAAAACAGTCCTGTAGAAACTAGATCTCCAACATATGACAAATACCTATTTCCAAAATGAAAGCCTGGAGAAAAAAAAAAACAAACACCAAACCAAAACCTACAACAAACCAGACAAATCATTACAAAGGTTGAAAAAGTCATTAGAAAAAAAACATTGAGGCTGACAGAGTTTAGAGGACAGCCAAAAGCATCGGCAAGCTGTACCCAGGGCTGTTGTATCAAGGGCTGCCAAGTGAGGAGGCAGCACCTCAGGGGAGGTCACTTTTCACTGTAGACCAGTGAAAGGCCGGTTAATAAATACCTTGTAGATCTAGGTTCTGTTTCATAGCTATTTTTTTAATAATCTGATTTCATGATACTTGTAGTCCTCTAATTCTTAAGCATATAAGAAATAGAAGCAAAAATACTGCTTCCTTAATGCGTTCATCTATTAAAATTTGGTTTTACTAAAATTAGGTGCTTATTATGACAGATAAACCTTATAAAGTAGTGTATATTAATGGTAGTTTTGATTATTTTGCTTCACAGTGATTAATTGTCTTTTTTTAGTAAGTCAGTAGTTTAAGTTTAACTTGTTTAATATGGAGATTAAAAAGTGCTGTTTTAGAACGGGTAGAATTCTCCTTTTAATTCACCTATTTATCGACAAGAAAATGAAGTTTATCAAATTTTACTTTTCTAAGAAAGAAGGTGGATTTAATGAAAATGATTTTTATAATTGCAATGAAATTGTTTTTTGATTCTTCGATGAAACCAGAACTCTTAAACTTGAACTGAGATGGGTTTCATAATTTCCCTCTCTAAACAGTGATGCGTTGCATCTTTGAAGCCAAATTGCAGAGCACTGTTGGCATTTCCCAGCAATGCCACCAGCACAGCACTTTGGTGTGTATCTTCTGTAAGGTGTAATATCTACAGGAGAAGATCTCTACTTGTTGCAGCACTGCTGTCGTGCATCCCGGGGTTCCCCGTGACACTGATGGTCTGACTTTACTGGTTCCAGCTTGTTGAATGATGATTGATATTAATGGGAATGTATTAGAAATGTCCAAGTGACTTAATCAACAGGTCAAGAGCTTGAATGGGGATTGTGGCCTTGGAGCAGTGGCTTTGGCTGGTGGATCTGAAATCGAGCCTTCCCAAAAATGTGCTTCCTTGGGGGAAAGGTAAAGGACAGAACAAGAGTGGAGAGCATCGGAGTGTTTGGAGGCAAATAGTTTATTCGTATGAGTTCTTTCCTGGGGCGGCTCTGCTGCTCTCTAGAGAGAATTTTCTTTTATTGTTGGTTGACACTTTGCTTGAATGAATTGAGAACCAGACTCCATGAAGTTGCACTCGATATGGCTTGGGAGGCTGCAACCACATTGTAATGGACTGTGTCTCTTGAGAACAAATCCCAGGGAAAAATACCAAGCTTTATCATCTGTTTGCTAAGAATCAGTCACGTGTAGCTTATACTAGACGGAATCTCCTCTATTCTTGCTTTTGTGCAGGATTTGCTGAGCTCCTAGGTATGCCTCATCAAATTCCTGGGAGATTGAAATTGCCATCATAATCACGCGCTGCTTTCCCAGTAAGCTGACCAAAATAAATGTCACTTGTTCAGGTGCACACCTCTACTATGCCTCAAACGTAATACTTTTCTTCACCAAATACATTTTCCTTTATCATTCTTAGCCAGTGACTGATATAATGTGTTCTTTCTAATTTACCTTTAAAATTTTTTACCTTTTATCTTTCCCAAAAATATTTTAGCACTTGACTTTCATGAGATGCCTTTGATTCAGTTTGCTTTTTATTCTTCATATTCTGCTGTCATCCTCTCCCTGCTTTTCCTACTGACAAATGTGGAACATCATCTCTGAGCCAGGTGATAGTCATGTAAGGGCTGGATGGTGATAATGAATTTCTCAAGAGTTGGTTTACCTGCTAGCAGCCGTGCCTGTCATCTCACTGCATGAGTTACCATCCCTTCTTTTGTAATTCCCTTGACTAAGCCTTTAAAAGGTGGGAAGCTGTCCAAAATATGTGAAATGCCTATCTGCTCATTAAGAGATCTAGTTCCTTCTTTAATTTGCTCTTGTGTATACAGTGGTTTTTTTACTACTTTTTTTTTTAAATTCATGTTAAATGCAGTAACTTTTTTTTTACTTGGGGTTAAATTGTATGGTACCTATTCAGGAAACAGCACACTACAGTCTATAATTCTGAAATGGCTGGTCTTTCACCTGATCAAATATGATGTAATGAGCCAGGGACTGATTAAAAAAAAAAATAAATTTCAGGAGGAGTACTTGTTAAAGAGCTGGGAAAGGAAATCTCTGATGTTTATTCCCTCTTCTTAAAAGGAAAAGAAAGGTAGTAGTTGAGTAAAGTTGGGTTTGAGTTTTAGTTGTTATGTATATATTCAAGGATATTCTGTACAAAAGTAACTGATCTAAAAGTCATATATGGTAAAAAGTTAGGTATCAGAAATAGAGTAATTTCTGATTTCACTTGCTGCTGAAGAACTTCGCAATGGAAATTTTTCAGTGGTGTATGTTTCTAATCTCCTTACTGTTGCTTTGAAGGGGCATAAGGTGGTTTCTCTTTTTCTGTTTTTAATGGAATATGCACCCACTTACCATATATCCATCAGAACAAGGAAATAATCAGCTAAACCATAGCTTGATTGATGAACTCCAGGATTCATTGTGCACATCTTACTTGCAAAGAGAAATCAGGTGCTATAGTGCTTATATGTCCAGACTTAGTCATTTGAAATTGCAGATGAAATAAGCAAAAGAAAATGGACTGTTGGGCTCTGTTTTATGGAGTTGGTGTGGAGCATCTGTGAAAATCAGCCGTAAAACCAAATAGTTCTTTCTTACTCCCACTGCACTGATATTTTTAGTAGTGACTTTGTATTCTTTATTCTTTTTTATTTGACACCATTTTAAGATTACTTAAACATTTTTTGCTTTAACTGTGAAATTCATTATTTTTAGCTGCATATTGACATTTTTCATGTTTAGAGAAATGTGTTCTTGAATGGCTGCCAATAAAACTTTTCTCCCAGATGCCATTCTTGTCATCAGCTATTGTTCCCTCATCACCCTAGACAGGAAAATAACTGTAGTTATGCCATCACCATTTGTGCTGGGGTTTTGACCTACTAATAGAATGTATTTCCTTCAAAAAATATTCTGGATGTAGCTGATGTATTACTTCATGGAATTTTAGCAGGGTATTTTCTACCTCAGATTTTGTCCCCCCACCCGGGGAGCTTGTGACTTATCTTACTGTAGTGGAGCTTAATTTTTTTTTTTCTCTATTCTATTGATTACAGTAATTTTAACACTTCCTTTACTTTCAGCCTTTTTGGAGAGTTGGGGAAAGATAAAAACTTTCCGTGTTCAGACAAAAGTCAAGTTTGCATTGCCTGTTCAGACAGTCTATTCTTGAGCATCCGAAATGTCCCATCCTTACGACTGCTTGCCTGTGCTCAACATTATTTAGGTAAAGTCTGTTCTGCTTCTAGCCTGTGATTTCTCTTTTTCTTAGTTTCTACCACATAGCTGAATATTGTCAACAACATTAGTTGAAACATATGTAATATGTCAGAAAAATTCTGTCAAACACTGTCTTTCTCACAGCTTTTGCTTTTCACTGGTTTCACAAATTATCCTGGACATCAATTAAGTCATCTTTCATGGAAGGTACTTAGGTTAGTAGGTTAATTTAAAGCTGGTGAGTTTTCTTATTCTTCACGCTTTGCTGTGGTTCATATCCTGCCTGTCTTTTTCACGTTACCATAACCACAGAGCAAGACAATTGGCAGAAGGGCGTGTAGATGCTTCAATTCATTTTGCACAAGGCTCTTGCTATACCTAATAATCTCACCTCTTGTGTTTTTTTTTTCTTTAACATTCTCCATTAGTCAGTTTGTTTTGTTTTAGTAACTTTAAATTTATTTTTGATAGAGCAAAAAGAATAAGCAAGATGGGGGGATTCAAAGCAGCTGTGATTACTGATAAGGAAAAAAAGCTTTTTACAGCAGAAGCTGTACCTGCATGTGCAAAAAGTAAAGGTCTTGACAGCAATGATTACAGAAGTGAATGACTAGGAGTGGCATTACAGAAATGTTAAATCAGTAATATCAGAGCAAATGGAAGTGTTGAACTTGCGTATTTCTAAAGAACACTGTGTTTTAAAACACCCTCCATACACTTGAGTAAAGGGAGGGTAATGTTTACCTCAAATGCTCCTTTCTTTGCAAATGAAACGGCTGGGTGGATTTCCTGCTTTATCCAGGGCCCTAAATGTCACAAGGCCAAACCAAAGGTGGTGTTTGATACAGACTTCAGTCTTCAGGTCTGGGCAGGAACTTTTCTCTTTGAATGCAATTCATTGCTGAAGCTGACATGTAGTTGCTTACCCATAAGGTCTTCCTTTATAGAGTAAAATGTTACAGATAGTGACTGATACTCAAAAGAAGGCATTCTAATACTGCACAATCCCTCCAGCTGATCGCTAACAATGCGGTTATACTGGCGGCCAACGAAGAACAGACCAATTTGGTCAGTGCTGTCATTGAAGGGTACCTTGGCATAGCTGATCCCCTCTCCGTTGTACCATCTTTATTCTTAGTATGGCCCCGCGCTACAGATGTGGTATCCTCAGCAGTGCAGCTGTCACATCATTACTGTTGTATTTTCCTTCTAAGGAAAGGAAATTAACTTAATTCACTGAACTTGACCTAATATTTCGTCCTGGAAGGGAAATTCATGAAGAAATACTGTGCTAATGCACAGGCAGCAAAGCAATCAAGTTTGCATTGCCTGGAGGGTAGATTCTAAATGAAATGGGTTTTGTGTGTTCACAGGATGATATTGACGTCCAAGTGCGAATCAATCCTATGTGCAAGAAGGGTGCAAGTCCGGTGTTGTGCTATTTTGTGTCAGCTCTTCATATTTGGTGAAGTTACCGCAGGAGCTGGGAATCACTACAGCTTAGATATACTGCAGCCAATTCTATTTTTTTTTTTTCAGGATGGATTTTTCTGCTTTGTGAAGGATTGGCTCTAATACTGCCTTGCATCTCAGAAGCAGCTGAAGTCAGGTCATAGATCTGGCTCAGTATGTTAGCCATGTACAAGTTTGGGACGTTTGGCAAGTTTGTTTCTTGTTTGGAAAGTTCCTGTAGTACCCAAAACCAAGATATGCAAGGTACGGTTTTTTATGACTGGCATAGCCTGTAGATGGCCTTGGCTACCGAAAGACATGTAAAACCTTTGGTTAAGGACAGCCTATTAATTAATGCTGCTAAATTAATTACAAGAACTGGAGATAATTCCCCTGGTCCTCTTCCACTCCCGAAGCCATCAAGCTGTGTTGGTGCTCTGAGGACACCTGACTGTGTTTATGGAAATACATTTTTCAGTAACACAGTGTGTTCTTGAATTGTATTGATATAGCGAGGAAGACTGTACTCTCCTATACCAGGTTGTTCGGTTCCTGTTACTATGTGCACGAGGACAGTGGCTTAGCATGGTAAGTTCACAGGAGGACTAGGGGTAGAAGGGATGACAGGAGGTCATCTCAGATGCTACTATAATCAAGCATATTTAACACCTTCTCATACTGTTACTTCTCATCTCTTTTTAAACTAGAATCTCTGAATTAAATATTTTTATTCTTTGCTGGAGCTTTCTAAATCTTCTAGGTGCGACTACAATTTACATGACAAATAATATATTGTATTTCAGTGTATTTCCAGCTATACTCTTTTCCCCAAGACACCAGAAGAATCAGATCTTAAATTTTCACCTCAATCTCTGATGCTTTGAAGAGTTATCTTTTCTTCAGTGTCTCCCAATGAAATATTCTCTGAAACATCATATATTTGGGTCAGAAGAAGCCAAAGTCCAAAGCCTATAAGCTTCTTATATTGAAAAGAAGATTCAAAGCAGCAAAAATGATGGAAATGAAGTAGAAGTACAACTGTTGCATATGTGAAAGTGCCAAATTTCTTGGTTCAGTTCTTAAAATAGAAGCAATATAAGTGCCTAACATGTGAACATACTTCTCATTTTGCCTGGTCTGCTGATAATACTCTTTTTTTCTAAACATGGATTTTGTGGAAACTTCTTATCCTTAAAAAAAAAAAAAAGTATTGCTACTTATGCAACATTTGGCTCTGTCACTTTGTATGCTGTCAACTTTTTTTTTCCCCCCCAAGGAAAAATGTTTTGATAGCTTGATACCAGGAGTCAAAGCGAATTAAGCTTAAGGTTACAGTGCTGCAAGGATCCGTGCTGAAGGACTCTGGGTTCCTGACACTTTCTATTTAAATGCTGAAGATCCAGTCTCAAATCAGTGGAGATCAGTTACCAAAGAACTTCTGATTGAAGTTTTTTTTGAAAGCATATGCACTTCATTGTTCCTTAAAGTTTAGTCCTTTCAGTCTCTGATTTTTCCAGTTATTTTTTTTTCTCATCTCTTTTCTTGTTTTCTTGTCTTTTTAAACTTACTTTTTAAAAACTCTATTTGATCTGTGTTGGGCACCTTATTTCATGCCTTTGTATTTTTAAGTTGGTTTTATTTTCAGTCTGAGGTCTACGTAGCTCATTCCCAAAGTGGATTTCTTTTTCTTTGAAAATCCAATGTCTTTAACAAACAATAAAAAAGATAGTCCCGAGGCATAAAATCAAACAGAAAGCAGACTTCTGAAATAAAAACTAAAGACCTAGAGGATCAAAATCAAATGTTATTTCATCATGAAAGATTGGTAAGATTGCTGGAGGGCTCTCAATCACAGAACACAATGTACTTATGTCAGTATTTGTGTAATTCTGGACAAGTTACAATCAATGTGCAAATGACCTAAGTTGTCTTTAATTTTATAAGCAGCAACGCAAGAAATCCTTTTGTGTTCTTTGGGAAACAAACCCCCAAAGCCTGCTTCATCAGCTGAGCTTTTCCTTTAAAATAAACCAGGTACTAATCTAAGAGTGCTTGAACCTTTTCCTTTTTTATTCAGAATTTTGGACTCAAATGCTGGTGGCTACCTGTTGATGTATGGTGGAAGAAGCTTTACAGAAGAATATATGATGTTTCTACTGAGCTTAATAGAGGGCATAAGGAAACATGGCCAGAGCTGACATACAGCTCTATCTGGTTTCAAAGTCATGATAGATGGAATCAATTATAAATTATTTCAATTAAAATCCAGGAACTGACCCAGGAAACTGTGATTTAAAAAGTCTTTGAGAAGCTTTCTGGCAGTAATTTCCTGTAAGTTCAGGTGTTCAAAGAACTCTCCTACTGTCATTCAGCAGTCTTTTCAAATGGAAGCCCTCCATAAATGTCATCAGTCCCTCTCTTTCATCCCTCACTTGCTGAGCTTCTCGCTACTGAAAGAAAAGCTTGTTTCAGCTTGCATCCTAGCCCTGCACGTTCATCTGAATGTCTGAGTTATAAAGAATCCTGGAATTCTAGTAGGGCAGGGAATGGAGAGAGATGGAGATCAACAAAGTGCAATTTAATTGAAGGGCGAAGGTATACTTCTGTAAGCATGGAGAATGGTGCACATGTAAAAACTTGAGAGAAAACATAAAAGGAAACAGGGACATTGCAAAATGCCCGTCTCTATGTTGATACTCATAGGGAATGGGATTTCTTAGCAGGCGTGGAGCATTGTTTTGTGACTCCTGTTGTAAACTGACAGACCTGGCAAGTCCCTTAGTTCAAACTCTTCTAATACGCTTGAAGTCATATTAGCTTTAAAGAGGTTTTAGTCTGGTCCTGCCAGACGATTTTGATTATAAATTACACAAACTGCCTACAGCACTGAAGTGTCAGTGCTCAGAAGTAGGGAACTGTACTCATTCCTTCTGTAGATGAATGTGTGTATGCGTAACCTGCTGATGTACTGCTATACCAGGGGTAGAGCTATAGTTGTTTCTATAGGTATTGTACAGACCTAGTATAATTGTTTGAGTTACTAAATAAGCTTAGAGGCTTACCTATTCTGATTTTTTTTTCTATTTTTGATACAAATATCTTATAATCACTTGCTTATACCGTAGCGTACTCAGTAATATCAATGCACTTTTAGTTTCATCATGCTTTCATTTATACCGTGCAGCGTTAGTGTAAGCTGAATGTGGACATTTCCAGCCTCTGTGGCTGGGTTAACACCTGCCCGAGGATGGGGCTCGGAGATGTTGTCTGCTAAGGGAATGACTCTGTTTCTTTTCTTCTAATCATGAAGTTATTTGTAGTTGGTTGCTTCTTTAATTGAACTTCAGGCTGTTGTATTATAAGCTGTTCCATGTGCAGTTTCCAGTTCATGAGTTTTAATCCATGCCTGTCCGAGAAATTTTTATTGATCTAACATCTAAAATGTAAGAAAACGTAATTTTTTTTTCTGTGTAAATTACTTTGAAATCACATGTGGCTAATTTTGGGGGAGGTTTCCCTTTTACTTCTGGAATGCTTCACGAAATAACAATAAATCCAACACTAAGCTTGACTCTCTCCAGCAATGCTCGGTGTGCCTTGGCTTCTGAACAGTGGCTTGAATTTGTGCTGTATCGGTTGGTTATCGAAATGTGGCTTTAAAATAGCTGTTGTGTCAACAAATAGCACCTCTAGAGATAGCTGTAACAGACCTTGTAAGTAATTACTTTAACACTTCACTCTGCCTTCCGTCTCGCTCTTACTCATTGTCTGCCTCTTGCTTACAAAGTACGCTAGAGAGTAGGCTAACAGGTTTTGCATACTGAAAATGCGATGGAATATTGAATTGCTTGTTGAATAACAGGCTTCCCTTCACATTCAGATAAGCAAAAAGAGCAAAATTATTTGTTTTAGAATTGTTGTCTCTTTTAACACAGCAATGGCAGAATTTTCTAGACTTGCCAAAGTTTTCAACATGGATCTTTAACTACTAGAAGTGGAAAATGTTCCTCTGACCTTCACAAACCCAGCTGGCTCTTGTGCAGCGCTGGCTCTGAAAGGCTGTTGTGTGGTGGCTGGTGACCACAGACCACATCGTGGACAGCAGTGCTGTAAAGCTGCTTGTGACTGCTGGGCATGGCTGCTAAATAAAGAATGGATGTTCACAGATCTGAAAAATTAACAGAAATCTGCCAACGTGTCAACACCTGTGAATACTGTGTGTAGATAGATGCCTGAGAGGAGGAGAGAGAGCAGGTGGAGAAGGAGCCTCTGACAAAGAAAATGTTAATTCAAGCTTTTTTTTCTGCATCATGTCAACTTTGATTTTTTCTTCATCTTTGTCTCCATCCCTAGATTATCTGCCATAATTGTGCAAGTAGCTTGAATGAATGAAGGCTTTGCCTAATTAAATTGTGAAAGACTGAAATGCAGGTATAATCTGATTAGCCAAGCAAAATGACAAAACAAAAATAACATGCGAGTGATTGGTGTGACCTATTGAACCTCAGTTTAGCTTGTTGGGTCTTACTGATACTGCTTTGACTAAAAATGACATCACCTTGCATGTCTGTAAAACAGCGCAAATGATTTTGTTATATAAGGAAAATTAATATTTATAATGCACAACTCAATTTTAGTGTCTGATGGTTGAAATGCCCTCCACTGAACAAAATTGGAAATAGTGCTTCCTAGTTCTTGGTGAGTAATTTATGTTTAAATATGCAACTTAAAGTAGTCTTAGGCTGCTTGTACCACACTAAATAAATGTATGAAATCAATATACAAATAATTTATTTTCGGCTCAAAGAATATGGAAAAGAATTAGAGCTGTTGATGCTTTTGATAGCAACAGTTGTCTATGATCAGGATTATTTGTCTTTGTATTAAGCTCAGGACAAATGTAGATATGATAGGAGGCAGACATTAATTTCTATGCATGTATTACTGCATGTTACAAAATTGTGTGCTTCTGGTGTAGCTGCTGCTTTTGTACAAAATGCACATGCAAGTATTGCTTCATCATGCCTAAATATCTTTGTGGAATGCAAAGTAACTCAGGTTATTTTAAGGCTGTTCATGGAGTAAAATTGCTTTCCTCACTGTCCCCTGCATTTTATTGTACAGAGTACCTAGCTGGTAGGGCGACCAAAAAACCAGTTTTCTGGGTGAAGATTTTCAATGCAATTTTCTCAACATGATTGAAGTAGCTGATGAGCTTCCCTCTAAAATCTCCGAAAACACTTTTCATATCTTCCTCTTTCCCCGTGTGCCACCTTGTTTCCATAAACTGCTGGTATGTCCATTTGCTTGCAAACCTGTTTGCCATTCCACCTGCCATTGCGGCAGCTGTTCTTTCACTTGAAATACACCTTGAATCACGTGAACCACATGGTTTTTGTTGGGATGCTGCAGCTCTTTTCCTGATAAAGTTCAGCCCTCCCTAAACATTCAGCAGCCTGCCTTGAAAGTGTCTCGGCAGGCTCTGACTGGGAGCGTATTAAAATGCTGAGGCAGCAAGACTCAAGATCTAGCATCTCTCAGCTTCAAACGTTGAACTTCACTGTGGAAGTCAATCTTCAACCTCTGTCACATGTATCAGGATTTTTGCTGGCAGGGTGTTTTGCCAGGACGATTAATTATTCTGACCAGAGACAAACCATGGGAATAAACCTTTGTTTGACTTAAAGGATCGTATACTTCTGTCTGAAGAAGTTATTTACATTTTATTCATAATTAAATAAGTTTACTTCTGATGACAGAAGTGCATATCTCTGAAATACGTGTAGTTGAAAATAATTGAATTAAAGATTAATTAAAGTTACAATGTTGATTTCTTTTCAGAAAGCCCAGGTACAGTACTAAATATGACTGCATGAACTGTAGATTTAGATATTTGAATTTGTCATTAGCAGAGAAATGAAGATCCTTTTGATATAAAAAATATTTTAAAAGGCAAAAAAAGCCCTTCTTAACACCGTCTTGAGATGGTTTTTTTTATTTCTGGGCTGTGAAATACAAAAGGAAGCTTTTAAATCCAAATTCAGTAGCATAGAACAACCTCAGCTGAATTCAGGGCGGGCGTGGAGGATTGAGCAAAGCGGTCCTATCCAGTTTGGAGTCCCAGTCAGAATATTCAAATCCAATATAACTTCAAAGGGATTGTAATATTTTACTTCAGTCTAGTCCTGTTTTTTTGACCCATTTGGAATTTTTTTCTTAAAAATTTGGCTGAAGAAATCAGATTGACAGCATAGGTCCAGGCACAGACTTCTTTGTACTCAATCCGAATATTATCCCTGAATGCCAATGCAATTGGAGTAAAGGAGGCAAAGTGAAGCTGTGGGTACCAGGTCATCAGGAGTAAATCATTGCAGATCTTTAAATCTGAGAATGCCTGCAAGTCTGAACCACGACAAGTGAAGCTTTTGGACTCTGATATTTTCATTTTACTTTCATTAGTGCTCTTTTTTAAATAATCAGTAGCCCATGGCACTTTGACATTAGCAGTTTCTTACTTCTCTCAATACTTTTTTCCTATTTAAAATCAGAACTAGGATCAGAATGAGTTTTTAAAAATTATTTAATTGTGAGTTGTGATAGATACATACTATGCATAGCATTAATTGAATGTGTATTTGTATGGCTAATGAAAGACAAGTATTGATTTTGTTCGGTGTTCTTTAACTCTTGCTTTTTTATTTTCTTTGTGTAGCCCTTTCTTTTTGAAAGCTTCTGCCACAAATGTGCGTGGAAGGCAAAGGTGCTTATCTTAATGTTTTTTGTGTTGAATCATGTGGATCCATGGGAGATACAGTAAACCTAAAACGTATATAAAGGTGGCTTGGTTTTTTTTTTCCCTAAATGGACTATATTGGTTATAAATAACACCTTTATCCTAAAAAGGAAAGAAAACAATTGAAAGCAGGTTTCAGTGTAGTCTTTGTGCTTTTCCTCAAAGCAGTGGTCAACTCTGACCTAACACTGCATCAAAATGACGTGCCTGCTCGGTAGCTGTACAAGTTGCTGCTGCTTAGTGTAACTCAAACCACTGAACATACATGAGGTAGGATTCAACTGCCAGCATGTGTGATGCTTGGGAAGGTGGGGTTCATTTTTTCTATGAATACTCTTATTTTAAAACAATTGTTTAATAATTTAAAATGCATTTAATTTTTTCAGCCCTTATTTGCTCATGCACAGAAGAAGTAATCCTCATCCTGTTGGTTTTGTTCGCGCCAGAGGGAAAAATCACTTGATGGAAGTGAAGCCGTTTAGGAAATGGATTTTTTTTTCAGTTCAGGTATTGAATTTAAAAAAAATGCTGATACCAACTCCAAAAGCGACTCTTTTGTCACTCAGACTTGAAATGAAACAAAATCCCTGTTAGTTGTCTGTTACCTTTAATATTCCATGGTATATTTAGAAAAACTTCATCTCAGTGACTCATTTTAAAATACCCAGTTGAAATGTTTGAGTTTTTCCAGCTCGGAGTTTCTTCTTCTGTGATACTTAAACTTCAGTTTTCAGGGAATAAACTCCCAGCAAACAGCTGCGAAACCAAGAGTAGGGCTTCTTGTGTGTGCACTTGTGTGGAGAAGCTGGGAGAAATCACATAGCTGCTTCTCCACATGGAGCATACGGCATAATTTTCAAAAGTACTTTGAAACAGGTAGCTGCTCTTGAGCCAGGAAAAAGACTGAATGTTACGGATGTTTGAAAATTAAGTTGCAGTTAAACTCTTCCTTTGTTGTTCTGCTCCTCAGGAGCAAAGGTTGCTGATTAGCAAAGGGCAATGTTAATTTACTAAATCAATATTTAATTCTAGGTTTTGTGGTATTTATCTGTTAAGTGTGTTTACAATAACAATGCTAAAAGCTAATGATATTTGTATTCTGTGTAATATATCAGATAAAATAATGTGCTGATAGGAAAAGATTATTTTAAAGGAATTCCAGACCAGTGGTTTTCTAGTCTCTTGTAGCAGAATAATTGAGATCTGCACTACAGCCCAAATTTCGCTGGGTTTAACCCTTTCAAACTTAACTTACTATAAGAAAGTTTGGGATTTTTCCTGTTGTCTTTTGGATTCTTTTCCCTCCCGCAATTCCTGTGCAACAGGCAGGGATTTAACGCTGTGTTATAGGTCACAGAACTCTCAGTTGAAGTCTGTAGTGAAACAGGGAATTGATGTTTCCAAGGTTCTGATTTTTACCCTAATTTCTAATCTCATCTGTCAAGATGTTCAAACTGAGTCCCTAACATATTCAGGATGTACAAGATAATGCTACTGTAGAAACAAATCACACATCAAAGCTTGGGTGTTTCCACTCCACGTGTGAAACGTGATGCCTAACATATTAAAACAACACGGTATTTTACAAAACCATGTATCAGCAAAAAAAGTGGAGGAAACTTGCAGCGAACGCCCAAAAGTCAAAGGATTAACTGTGAATTTGCACTCTCCTGCTGGAATATTTGCATAAAACAAACACAATAGGTGACTGAATAATTAATGTAAATACATTTAAGGATGCAGGTAGAGAGTATAAACTCTACAAACACTGCTTGATCTTGTACGCCTAGGCTCTTGTGGCTAAACCAGTAAATGGTGAGTGTGCCTGTATTTAAAGCAGTTTGTTCTTTGTTTTCCCCTCTCTGCAGACCTGGTAGAACAGTTGATGGCTACACCCAAAAGTTGATGGCCAGAATGCATTGGAATGAGCAGAAATCCTTCCCAAGCCCTGACGGTAAGTAAAGTTAAAAAATGTAGGATCGTATTCTGGAAGTAAAAAGAATTGCACCCTCCTCCTCCCCCTGTCCCCCCTGCAAAGGAAAATTCTATTTGCGATGCTTGCTTTTCTGGTAAAAGCCAAGCTTGGCTGAAGTGTTATGAGAAAATTCTAGGTAACTTTTAAGAAGTTGAGTAAATATTTTATTGTCAGTATTAAGTAAGCTTGTTTATAAGGGGTGTTATTACATTGGATATTATGAAGCAGAACAAGTTTTGCCCTGCTAAGTGAAGGGCCATGAATTTTGTTTTTAGTTACTCACTAGAATTGCACAGTCAACTTTGCTGTAAGATGTTTTAAATTGAGTCTAAAATGTGCTGGCTAGTGTTGATTAGTGACCAAGGATAAAATGTTTTCTTCTGATTAGAGACCAATTGTATGCTACTGGAATTCAATGTTACTCCTTCCAGTGCTGACAGGAGCTGTTAGATGCCAGCAGTAGTTAATGTCAGATTTGGGATGTGCCTTCTGTCTTTGACAAGTTGTTGGGATCGTTGCATGGTTAATAATGTTTGTTTTAAAGGTTAACATTATAAGGTTAAAAAATGAGATGTTACATTTCCTGACACTTCAAATGTTTCTTAGTGTAGAGCCTGTTCTCAAAACTCTAGGATGTGCAGTTTCTTCTCTTATGTGATGACACCATGAGGTTCTCTTTAAATGAGATCATTAAATGGTTACAATCTTATAACAAATGGGATTGAATAGAGCAGTTTACAGTTTTTATTCTAAAAATAGAGTAAAATATAGGAGGAACTATAAAGTTTCACATCTATTTTGAAGTTTCCAATTGCACTAAAAACTTTTTAGAAGGGCAGGTAAGAAAACAGTAGTACCATTTTCATGCTTCTGCCTTTTTTAGCTAATGATCTGTATTTGGGAACTTCAGCGTTTATGGGACTTGTATTACTGCAAAGTTTTTCTCAGCAATCTGTTTTCTACTGGAACTTTAAAATCTATGTCCCCATACTTGTGTTCAGTAGCTCATACTGAGGTCCATACTGATTTTTCATCATCATGATTTAAGCTATTAGTGTTGCTGTGGTCATTTAAAATCATTACTACTTTTGTCTGTATTTGAGACATACTGTTAGTGTTGAAAGAAGTGATGTGTATGAATAGTTCACTACTAAAAATTACTTAATGATTTTTTAAAATTGAATTTCACAAAGATCTTAAGATGTCTTCAAATGTATTTATTTGGCATCAAGCAGTGTGGAGCAAACCGTGGAGAATTCTTGGGATATAAATTGTTTGTGTATAATTAATTTTCAATACTTATTTGAAATTGAAGCTGTTTGATAGGATGCAGAAATCGCACAGAATCTTTGTTTCCTGTTTCAATGAATCTGTTAGAACTGTCAGAATACTTACAGAAAGCAACTTGTCTGAAATTTTATATTTGCATAACATTCTGTCTTCAACCTTCCCGCTGGAATATTTGCATGAAACAAACACAATAGGTGACTGAATAATTAATGTAAATACATTTAAGGATGCAGAAATGTATTAATAAACATTTATTTCTCTATTCATCTAGATTCAGTTGTAAAACTGAGCTTTGGATCCTTCCTGGATATAAGTAAAACTTCTTTATTTCATTCTTATCCTATCTAATGAAATAAAAAGTATGCTGATTTTATTAACCTCGCTTGAAGCTTTACCGCACACAGTTGGGGGTTACTTTAGCTAATGACATCTGTGCATAATTATGCATCCCATCACTCTTCCTTGTGCTATTTTACTCTTACTGTATTAAAAGTATCAGGACAATACTGCAAGCATAACAGTGCTGATTTTTAATCAGTATAGACACATTAAACAACTGTTCATTGGCAAAATTACAGCGAAGAATGGGTTAAAATTGTAACTTCTAAATAAAAAGCTGATTCTGTTAGTTAAAATATGATCAGTGTATTCCTTATTCTAGTTGTTTTCCGTCTCTCTTGATTGATAAAGAACCTTTGACTGTCTAATGAATTCTTTGATCGCTTTGTCACTTCTCTTTAACTACTAGACCTGCATTTTACCTGTCTGAAATATGTCCGTACACACCTGCAAGAGCTTATTCAGAGCAACTTGTTACAGAGAAAGGTCTCAGTTTCTTCTACAGAAATGGATCAAGTCAGAAAAATGTTATATTCAAATGGAAAAGAACAATTGAATTTAAAATGTTACTATTAATATATACATTGATCATGTCAATTTTGGTTTGTTTTAAATTCTGAAATCTCATCTAAAATTTTGCATACAATTAATGTTATTGTAGTGAGGTAGCAAAGAGGGGAACATAGGGGAATTAAATAAGGATAACGACAGCTTTGCTGTGCTGAAATTCTCCCAGCAGGTACTTTGTCTTAGTGAAAATCAACAGAAAGAATACAAAAGAATGAAATCTTTGTGTAACTGGCGTGATAATCAAAATTGTAAAATGCAGCCTTAAGATCTGATTAGGATCAAAACCTCAGAGCTCTATATACAAGCTCAAGCAGAGATCCCATAGTACAAACCATATTACTTCACCCACAAAGTTCACCTGTGTAAATGCAAGGTAGTATTTATTATTATGTATAACATGTATTTTTGAAAGAATGATGTTTTTATGTTTCTTGGTAGCATGTGTATTAAGTTCTTGAAAGCATCATTTCCCACAGAGGCTATAGATTTTGTAAACTGGTTTTTGTAGGAGGTTGTTTTCACTTCCACTCAGGAGTTAAGGCACTCATCTAGGTGACTTTGATCACTTTATTCTGATTGAGGAGTCCTATAGCACTAATCTGTTCAGAGTGCCTGTGCTAAACACCCAACAGGTGTTGGGTGTTTTCACCCTTTAGTCATAGAATCACAGAATGGTTAGGGTTGGAAGGGACCTTCAAAGGTCATCCAGTCCAACCCCTCCTGCAGGGAGCAGGGACATCCCCGACTAGATCAGGTTGCTCAGAGCCTCATCCAACCTGGTCTTGAATGTTTCCAGGGATGGGGCATCTGGCATTCACTGCACTGTGTATCCATTTATTTAATGAGAATGAGAGACAGGATAACTCCGTAGTCTTGTGTTTGACTCTAATCTGGAGGTAGAGTAGGTATTTGCAACAAATGTTTTACGATCTGATGCCAAGTGGAAAACCACTATCAAGAATGTGTTTAGAGGACCTGTTCCTGGGGACATGACACTGGTTATTCTGGCTTTCTCCTGGAAGGTGGCTGCTAAGAGTTAAAATCTGCTCACACAATTTGTCCTTAATATACTGCATTACTAGGTAAAAACATGATGGCAGTTCTCTGAATCAACCCCATATCCTCTTCTCTTTTCTCCCTCCTCAAATTGAATCAAACGGAGTTTGTGGTTTTGGCTGAAACTTTTATTTTAAAAATGGCAGAAGGCTTTTTGGTGAAAAAGTTACTTTGGAAAGGAGGAGGGGAAGATCTAAGCAAATTTAATGCCAGTTTTGTTTGTTGGATAAAGCAGTTAGAAAAACACCAAATAATTTGAAAATACCTATTCGGAGTTATCTGAAATGGAGAAGTGTCCTTTAACGCTGAAAATGCTTTGTCAAATCTATTCACTGATACTGAATCACTCCACAAGTTTCTGCCTTGTATTCCTTTTATACCAAAGCCAGCAGAAGAACATATCAACTTAAGTGGTCCTCAGTGGCATCCTTTAGAGAGAAGGTGCAGTTGAAACATCTCTTCACTCTGTTCATGGTCTACAGGCTAGATTTGGTGTAGTTATCTGTTCAGAGGACAAAATAACAATTGAATAAAAAAAGAGGTTGTTTAAAGCTTTTCAGTAGTCACTTAAGATTCAGACACAGATTTTTTGACAGACCTTGAAAGAGAAGATGAAACCAACTGGATGAAGACTGACAGACAAAATAGGTAGCAAGATAATTTTATGTGAGTGTTAGACTGATCTTCCTGACTGTAGTGACTTTCGGGTAGGGAAGTGCCAGCTTTTGGTTGTAAATTCTGAGCAAGTACTATCCAGTATGTATTTTGAATTTGATGTGTGATTTACAGCATATGCATATGATATTTGTAGGGGATTTTTTGGGGAGGGTAGAAGGGGCAGTTAAATGAAGATGAAAATTTTAATCCCCTCTCTGTTAGATAACCAGCCTAAATCTGTCATGACTTAAAGGTATAGAAATACTTTCCCTGGTTTTCAGAGAAACCAGGGTGATTTGCCTAATTTCTAAACAAATTATATTAGCAATCATTTAGGGTATTGTACAGAGAGACCAGATCTAGAAGACCAAATAAAGTCATGGGGCAAACAGAAGGAATGTTTTCAATCTGTGATGGTAAACCACCGAGCCAGCATTTGCTAGCAAATAGATTTTCAATCAAGTTTGAGAATTGCTTTTTTGTCACTATGTTGCTGTAAGTAAACTTGAGCTAACTACTCTGTGGGACACACGTGCTCTCTGGAGAGGTCACTTAAGTGACACTGTTGAGTTAAAGCTGTCAAAGGTTTGCCTGTTTATCTCCTATAAACAATTATCTGCTTTGTCAAGTGATGCATCTGAAGATGCTGGAGCATTGTGGATGTATAATCAAAGTGTTTCTTTCCCCATGAGTCTTGTTTCTAACCCTGAAGACAATTTATAAATTACTTTGACAGTTTTAACCTTCTGTTACGTATTTAGTAGCATAGATTTCAAATGCAAAAGCAGTGCTCTATGTCCCATTTACCTCATTGTCCCAGCTAGCTGCTTAGATTTTACTGGAACTGGGTAGGTGAATGCATGATATCGTTGATAAATAAATAGTACGGTGCAAATATTATGTATTTTGTTGCTCTTCCTCAGTACAAAATCTTAACTAGTAGAACAAACATTACTTGCACTGCTTGCTGCTCAGCCTGTTGTTTCTCGACAGTAAAATTGGCTAAACTGAACATTTGCAATCACTCCCATGATAGAATAATAAGCTTTTTTGTTGTGAACATATGTACAGTTTACCTAGAAATGGACTCGAAGTTTTGCATCTGGAAAACAGTTTTTCCTCTTCTCCCTGCCAAGAATTTCCATTTCATAAGGTCAGATTCACATTAGCACAAGGCAGCCTGGCTGTTGAATGCTGTGCTGCTATTAAGAAACAGGTTTGGGAAACAGTTTGAGAGTCTCCGGAGCAGCAGACTTCAAGCAGAGATGCTGCAAAGGAGAGAGGGGAAAAGCAGTGTGTTGAAGCATGTCAAGTTTTGAATTTATAAATGTTAAGACAGATTTGATTTATCCTCGGTGCGAGCTCGTCACAATCATTTGTATCTTTTACTTTTTGTGTAAGAATAGAGTAGTGTATGGGACAGCTGGGTGGCTTTTTTTTTCAGTTGGTGATGATTCTAAAGAAGTACATACTTGTACGGCAACATTTGTTAAACGTGTGCATCATGAGTTGTGATTTCAGTGAGCTTTTCTCCAAATAAGTGGAAATTTTGGAGAAGAGAATTTCAAATGGGATATTTTCTCCTATGTCTGTCATTAAAAGTATAGCGACTTAAATTTGTTTTGCCTCAACTCAACAGAAGAAAGCTGGAATAAGGACCTGAGGAGGAAGTGGCAAAGTACTAATTTAAAAAAAAAAATTCTCATTAATTTCCATGGGACACTCTGTTTATGATCGGACTGAATGATACAGCTCTAAGTAAGGTTTTCCATACTTTGCCCACTCCCACTTAGCTTTGTTCAGTAAGTACATTCATTTCACAATGTAGAATAGGGCGTATTATGTTGTATGTCCCATTTACTTCAGTGAAACTTTGATTTCTGAACAAATTTCTATTGACATTAGAAAATAAATCTTTTTGGACAATGAGACTTGAGCAATTATGTACTGTATCAGCCTCTCTTTTTGGCTAGCCAGCCCGCAGATTCTGTGGTGAACATCCATGCTGTGCAGAGCAGATCTATGCCCTTTGCACATTGCCTTATTAATTCTGCTCAGACCTTGCCCTCAAAAATGAGTACAGTGTTGTTTTCTCATCTCTAACCAAATATTCATCATTAATCTACTGTGGAATACAGCATGGTTTGTGACATGACAGTAATACATCTGACACAAGCAATCGGGTGGAACATTATTGTAAGGCAAGCAGGCCAGAGGAACAACTTTAAAAATTAATAAGGGAGTAAAATATGTGCATTTTATAGATTTGGTTTTCTTTAAACAGTTCAGAAAGAATTTGTTTTCTGTTTCAAGGAGTCTCCTGCATTCTGCTTGTGATATAACTGCACCAGTGTGAACTGCCATCATTCTAACAAGGGAGAAATGCTAAAGCTATAGTTTTCAAATTCTTGGACTACTTCGTGGAAAACTAATTGAGCAATACTGGATGATCCAATGCGGAAATACATATGTTCATCTATACTCACCATAATGATCAATCCACACTCCAGCATGCAGTTTAGCATTTTTACTAACCAGGGATAGACTACTGATTTATTAATTAACCTTTTTGTAATTTTGAGCAATTTTTTTTGGTTAGTGTTTCCCTTTTTGCTATTTCTCAACTTAAAGTTGACCCTCTTGACTTTGAAGAGAACACTTTTTGCAATGTTTTGTACTCTTCTCTTGAGACACAGTTATAGCTGTCCAGAATAAGGGTAGATTCTGCCTTTGGGTACATATGTAAGTTTTCTTTTTGGAGTTAGTTTATAAATGAAGTATCCTCTTGAGAGAAGATGTAAACAAGAAGTTTAGCTACATCCACAGCAATGACAGTTCACAGAAAAAGCATCAAAGACTGGCTTTAGCTTGACTGATTTAGTTTGGCTGAGAATCAGGTGTACATTGTAACAGCAAAAAGGCAAAGAAAATCCATTGTACGTTCTTTGAGTAGTCTGTTCTGAATCGATTTATTGTATTTTGTTACTCTTCACTTCTACATATTACATACAGTGAATTTTCATTTTCTGATGAAGGAGTCATCAAAACAGTAGCTGGTGAGAGGAAATGACAAATGACGGATACTATTGCTGCTTGTGCTTTTAAAATGACATTTGTCATACAGATGTTTAGAGATAATTGGAGAAGTAGTGTGGGTTCCCATGAGTATCAATGAAAACCTATATGATTATGAAGTGCTTCTAATCTGAGGCATTTGAACCCCAACCTAAGTATTCTTTGTTTAAATTTGATGACAAAGATTACTTGTCAGTATTTACTTGCCACAATAAATTATTGCCCACTCACAAATGGAAATTATTAGAACAAAATTGGAGTTTGTTCAGAATGGAAGCTTACATTCAGACCAAGTTAATAGCAACACATCCAGAAATGAACACTGGAAAAAATGAAGTCTGTTTTTACATGCAGCTACTTTATGTATGAAAACGTCACCTTTTATATATGAAGAAGTAGCTGTGTTGCATGTACCTATAGCCATTAATGGATTCATAGGGAAAAGTAATATTAGGACAAACTCATGTGATATTCCATCATTCTTCCAGCCTTATTTTTAGATAGAAGACTTCCTCAGCATGACATAATTATGCTGGGTTTGACATATCTTACTACATCAAAATCGTTTATTGCTTGGCCTTGTTTGTGCATGAAGTTTTAGAAGGACTTGTGTAATTTCTGCAGAGCTGTTACCTCTGCTTCAGCAGAACAGGGAATGCACCCTGTACGTGGTTGTGCATCTGGAAGTACTTCTCCAGACAGCGTGTGTCTTCTGAAAGATGTCTCCTTTTCTCTTCTCTCTCTTGAAAGTATGGTTCAGTTTGCACAGCAGCTGTGGCTGCAATCTACTTTAACAAATCAGCAAAACAACACTAAACTACTGTCATTTCTGTTGAGGGGCTGGTGCCTTGCCAGTGCTGTTGTTTCATGTCTCAAGGTTTTGTAAGATCTTGACACGTACTGCTTTGAGGCTCAGGAAATCATCTTGCTGTTCGGGGGCCTCATTTGGTGGGTGAGATGGATGAACTTTGATCAGAATGAAATATTTTACTCTAAATGTCAGTCATGCTGTATATTTGTGAAGGAAAACGTGATGCTTAAACTGGCTGCCTGCTGAGGTTTAGGCGAGCTCTTGGAGGAGAACTCCTTTGGATGTGAACTAAATGCCAAGTGGGATGTGCGTTGGGGAGAGAGGGGTGCCTAAGCTTGGCTTTTTGCCCATTGCTTAGGTTTCTGTGACAAATGAAAGATTACTGGAAATGGTGTGATTGCTGGAGGAAGCTAGTCTCAGTAAGCTCCAGCCCCTGGTCTCTGAACGAGCCACCTGAGTTTGGCAATGAGTAGGTGTCTGAGCTTTATCTTACTTAATGGGCAGAACACTGATTTTAAAAGTCAGCTTTGATTTTAAAATATAAAGAAGTTTTGCTTTGTTTTTATGGTACTTTGAAGATGAAATACACGTGGCTTCTCAGATCTGTTTTTTCCTCCATATCACTACCAGTTCAGTTGCTGTTCTCTGCTGTCTAATACCTTGTAGTCAATGCTGTTTTCAAAGATGAAGTTTTTTTGCACTTTGGTGTTTTGCCTTTTCCTGTGTAAGAGTAGAATTCATACACGCCTGGAAGCACACTGAAGGAATCCTGTATTTGTATCTGGTTGAAAAGATAATGCTTTGCAAAAGAGTTTTTTTGGTGTTGTTTTCAAATATCGGAAAAAATATTTGAATTCAGTTTATTGACTGTCAATCTATGGGAATGGTGGAAATGAATAACTAAATTGCTTTTCAAAAGTGGGGACGGGTAAGTGCAATAAAAGCTCTTGAGGACATGGTGTTTGCCATGGCAGCAGGATGGACAACGTCAGCGAGCTCCAGGTTCCTTTTCTGATGGGGGAAGAAGGACCACTTGAATTGTTTAAAGGGAGAGCCTAACACCCTACATATATGTATATATTTTGGCAACACAAATGGATGGGAAAAAAAGGAGTAGGTATTTCTGGGTATAGCTCCATCGTTTGCAGTTGCATTAGGAATCAGTTGTCATAAAAGGATATCAAGTAACAAGTGCTATGTTATAAATCAATCACTAAATACTTGGGACTTAAAATAATTTTTCTTTGTGGGCAGGTTGTGTTGTATGTGTTCACGATGCTGCTGCTTGTATTTCCCCTCCGAAAGTAAATTGTTGCACTAGTTTGTAGTGGAAACTACGCTGTTGCACGTGGTGGGGAGGAGGAATTTGGTAGTTTCTATGTTTCTAATAATAATGAAAGGAAAATGGAAGACACCGTGTGTGGGAGGTTAAGGATATTGATCATTGTTCACTTATTTTCTATCTGGAGAAGCTTGTATTACCATATTAGATGCTTTGTACTATTCTTTTGTCCATATTGTAACATGCAGTGAGGGAAAAGGGGTTTATTTGTGCTTTTCTAGATACTTGACTCTGCAATACTTAATTTGGAATAATTTTATTTTGGGAGGCAAGAATAACAGTTGCCACTGTTTCTCTGCAAAGACCTGTATGGACTGGTTATTTATTGCCTTCTTAACACGTATTCATGTTCAAGTACATTAAGTGACTGATTATTTTCTCTGCTGTATTCCACATTTTACTTATAGTATTTAGCTGGAATCATGAGATGGTTTTAGTGGATAGCAATGAAAACAAATACCACTTGAAATGGGAAGCTGGCAAAGTGTGGGAAGGTGTTTAGGTATACACACCTGTGTATTTTACTAGGACGTGTGAATCTTCGTCTTTACCAGACTTGTGTGATTTTTTTTTTGTGTGTGTGTATCAACCACTGCTGAATGCAGAAAAAACAGTAGGATATGTGTTGTGATGGATTTCCACTTACCTCTATGAAAAGGTGGATCTTGGACATTGAATAACAGTCCAAATGCCTGTAGTCTTATGGCATAAAATGGGAGTTTTCTCTATATAAAAGAGGATGATAATTTGTGATATCACTCCCAATTTTCTACAGAGTTGTCTACAAAGAAATTGTTTATCTTCTGTCCTTTATATGATTCTTGTACTTTTGTAAGATGTTCTTTGTCTTATTTCTATACTAGCAAGTCTGTGTTTGTCCTCCGGTGAGGTGGATTGCTGTTCCATTGCAGCTTGTTTTTCTGCTAGAAGTCTGTATCTGCTTCATGGCTTTCTTTGACTCTGTCAGTGAGATGAAGTTTGATGTGTGTTACTATATTGATCTTTTTTCTGACATTAACACAAATGAAATGAAAAACAATCCCTAGACTTGAGGAAAAAACAAATGGAAAATGCTTTTCTGCTATAAAAATACATGATTAAAAAAAAACCCCTTTTAAAAAGTATTGTTGGTTTTTTTTTTTTTTTTTAATTCAGGTCTCCTTGGTTTGAAATAAAATACAGTTTAAATTTATGTAAAATACATCTCAGTCCTGTTTTCTACTCTAGTATTGTGATGGATGCACCCCTCTATTAATTCGTTTGAACTGAGTGTTGTGCTCTTAGGTATAAGCACGTACGTGTTTATTGGATAAAATAGGGACTCTGGTAGAAGTTGATTGTACAGTAGTATTTCAGTATTACTCAATTGTCCTTTTTTACAGGGGGAAACATTACATTCCACACTATATGTCTCTGCAAAGAAACATGATGTGTGAGATTGTGCCATTAAGATGTTTGCTTTATTTAATTGTCCTGTGTGCTGCTTACACTCGTCCCTTTTTGTTGTCTAGAGCTTCACGGATATACATCGTTGGTTGTCTTTTTTTGTTAGAGATTTTTATTTTTAAGTGAATTGCAGTTCAGACTTCTGTCTTGTAGAATTTAACGTTAGGAAATACAGCAATTAGGCTTGGACTAAAGTACATAGGACTTTCTGGAGGTGCTTATAAGGTTAGAAAAGGATGTGCAGGAATGGGTTGAGTGTAGCTCATATCTGCCTTGGGAACCCAAATGGACTGGGTGACTATTTGACCTCTTCTAGGCATTTTGGCTGTGATTCTGTTTGAAATAACAGGACCGAGTTATTGCAGTTATATTCACATTTAGGTATCTCGCCAAAGGACATCTGAAGTGATGTATTCACATGAATTATTATCCTCCATTGTTAAAAATTCAGAAATCCCACTTCATTTCAGCATACCCTAGTGCTGGTGAGAAATCTTAATGGAGGGAGAATGCTGGGCATAGACACTCTGGGCGTAGACATACAGGATCAGGCTGTGCTGCTGAGTGTACTTCACTAAGTTCTTGAGTTCTTTAAACATATTAGTTTTTTTTTCCTACCTACCTGAGTCCCTCTAGAACCATCAGACTTCCATAGAAATATTAATTAATTATCACTAATTCAGTCATATAATAAAATAGGATACTTGTGGGTATACTCAAATCAGAAGAAAATAGGTAACAAGGATCTAATGTTATTGAAATAGTTGTACCATACACAGTACATATCTGCTCATTAAATGTAATATAGTGTGAATTGAATAAAATAACAGTCAATTCACAGAGTCCCACCTATACTTTAATGCATTTATTTTAATCCTCCATGTATTTTCAATTATTAGATCACTAGCTTAAATATGTTTATTTTAATCAAAAATATTAATATAATTTTCAGAGTATTTAAAATTGTATTCAAAATTATCTTAAGTCTTATATGAGAGAGAAGTTCAGTGCTTCTCTGAGGAATTCTGAGTGTGATAGAAATGCCATAGAGGAAAGACACAGATTTGATCTTAAAAAGGCAAAACATAATCAGGATTTACCTGCTGAATGTGTAGGAATATAAATATCACTCCAGTTCTGTAAGTGGGCAGTGTCAACCCTATTGTCATCTGACATATATCTTAATATAAATGACTTGTATAAATAAAAAAATCAATTCATACACCCAGGGTGGAAATTTCGTACCATATGCATAGACCAGGAATACCAGCCCTACCATGAATAGTCTCATTCTGTCCGTTCCAATTTTATTTCTAGAACTTTGTGTCATTTTGCTGCAAACTGTGAAATTCTCCCTTTGCAAGCATTTAAACCCTAGAAATCCTGCTTAAGTATAGCACGAGTCTGTTTAATTGTGTCTTTGGCAAACGAAGGAGTAAGATTCAGCCTCTCTTATGTGGTATAACTTCTTGTAGGATTCTTTCCGGTGCAGAACCACAATCACTGAGTAATGTGTGTGATGTAGTACGGAGGTGGCGTGGAGATGTCCTTAAATAAACAGCTGATTCATACCAGCATTGATTCTTTAGTTGGTGCTTCCACTTTTTCTCACTATCCTTCTCCAGCAAGCATGTAGCAGTAGACCTGCAAGAAAAAATCCATATGGAGGAATGTATCGAGGTCAAAATGCTTCAATCACTTCTCTGAAATGCTCATTTTGTGTTAACAATCGTGCTGCTCGAATGATTTGCAAGTTCAGGTTGAGGCAAAAGCATGCCATTTGTTTTGTCAAAGGGGAGCTAATGTGGTGCTCTGGAAAGACAGGGGAACCTGGAGAAGAGGTCTAATTATAGCTGCAGCTTATTTCAGTAATATTTCGGTAACAGTGGTGGGAACTGTCACTTTTAGCGGAACAAGGAGATATATTTTTGTTTCTTGCTCACAGCATCTAGGAACACGTTTGCTTACTGTAGCAAATGAAATAATATCCCTTTATAATCTGGGACCACCAAGGAGAACACTACTAGCCTATGTGTCCCATCCAGGACACATAGGCTTTTTCCTGTTAGGCTTTTCCTGCCGGCTTTTTCCTGTTAGGATATCTAAGCAGCTGCGAGTCATAGAATCATAGAATGGTTAGGGTTGGAAGGGACCTTCAAAGGTCATCTAGTCCAACCCCCTGCAAGGAGGAGGGACATCTGCAACCAGATCAGGTTGCTCAGAGCCCCATCCAACCTGGCCTTGAACATTTCCAGGGATGGGGCATCCACCACCTCTCTGGACAACCTGTGCCAGTGCTCTACAACCCTCAGTGTAAAAAATTTTTTCCTAATATCTCATCTGAAGTCCTTTCTATCTCGTCCTTTGTAGTCATGATGAAGTCTTGGGCAATTACTTAAAAATTTCAGACAATTGCAGTTATAATCTCAAACCTTTTGGAGTAAAATCTTTTTGATGATCTCAATGCTTTGTGTGATGAGGCAAAAATAAATGCCACATTGTTTAAACTGAAATACATTATAAAAAGGATGGGAAAATAAATAAATAAATAAATTCTAGTGTAAATATTCCTGTAATTCCAGGGTGGCTTTTTTATTTCACCTTCTGACTCCATTAACTGAATGCTATTTCCTACCACAGAAAACCTTTTTATTCTTCTGTACCATTTGTACCAATAAATGCTGTTTTGTGAAAGACTGAGAACCAGTCAGAAGGGAGGAGTTTAAGTAGTAAATGTTTGTAAGGTGTGTGAGGTTTCTTGTGCCTTGCTAGTTAAAATGTGTGCTGTTTCAGATGAAAATAAAATGTAGGCTCTGCTTTGGGAAAAGCTATTTAAAGAAAGCTCGTTTTTCCTCTGATATTGAGGGTGTAGAAGTAGGTGAAGACTGATCAAGAATAATTGGTTATGAATGTTTTATACATGAAGGAGTTTTTAGCGTAAAAATAAGATGTCAGAGGCAGAAATAGATGAAAATAGCATCGGGACATTAGGGAAGGGGGAAAAAAACCCCTTCATTTTTACTGTGGAAAGTGGAGATGATGCTGTAGGTCAGGAAAATATGCCTTTTAACATCTACACAGAGTGTGCTCGTATTTCAGGGTCTGCATTTTCCCATTCCCTAAATAATGATTATTTTATCTGTTGGTCACTGCTCACGAGAAAGATAAATATAGAATAACATCCAGCATAGGGGAATGATATTTAACTCTCCAGATATAACCTATCTCCCTTTTTCAGATGACTTTTTCTTCCTTTTCCTACTGGTCCACTGGATGGCTCTCTGATCACTTACATGCTGCACCCAGGCATTTCTCTGTAGCGTGATCGTTTGCTTAGTATCGCACCAGTACCTTTGCTTCTCAATGGCGAAGGCAAATACTCATTTCAGCAGTAGCAGCAGTTCATCAGACAGCATTTCTGCACCAAGAGCAATGGCACAGAGAAGGACGTAACTAGGGCTGCTTTGAAGGGCCAAGCCTCAGTCCCTCCTGGGCAGCTGTTGTTTTATACCACCTGGAAATTCCTTTGAGGAGCAGCACAAATGGGTGAAAACGGGGTTTAGCAGGCTTATAGGGTGCAGAATGGGTCTAGTTTATGCACACATCTGGGTTTATGGGCAAGAATGATAGTGCTCATCTTTTAAAGTAGGATTTTCTCCTAGGATCTGAGCATCTCTTGTCCCAGTGAACCAGAACAGTATGGAATTTTGTTATTCAAGATAAAAGTATCCTATGCTGTTTGAGAGACACTGCTTCACTGGTGTTAGCATCAGTATTAAACAGTTTGCTTGGTAAGAGGTGTTTGCAAGCTTGGCCTCATGCCTCGTGTATATTTTATATATATATATATATGAACACACACATACTTACGCAATAGCTAGGAAATGTTATTAGCAGAGAAATGCATTCTCAAGCAGATTCAAGCCTGTCTCGAGCAGATGTGACTGTGTTTCCACGTTCTGTGTTCTTGAGGCTTTCTCTTAGGAGAGAAATGGCAAAACACATGCAGTCTAATCTGCACTCTGCAAAATGCATGTTGTATCTTAAAAAGATACTTAGAGGGAAGTAAATCCAAAAGGCCAGTGATGCTGTAGTCGATTAAAACTGAAGAAAGCGAGAGCTTTTTATAGCTGTCTTTTCCTATAAATCATGGACTTCCTCTCCTTGGGAGATTGCCAGTGTAAAATCCAAGAATTTCTTGGCATTACTGAAATCGGAGGAGACCTCGTTCATATTCCCAGAACTGTACAGAACAGAGCTGGGAAGTGTTCGGTTTCTGCACCAAAGCAGCATAAGCATCTTTAAAAACAGATTATCATATACATTCACAAATTAGTATCGCACGATGTAGTGGCACCACTATAAATTGTATCACAGGGAGCTACTGCTTCAGTAGAAAAAGACTTGGTGCACAACAAACCCTTAATTTCTCTCTGGTTTTGCTTTTCTGAGAAATTTGAGCTGTGTCTGCACTGTGTTAGCAAGGCCAGAGAATGCATGAACTGTGCCCCAGTCATCTGCACTGCTTTACTGCAGGGTCAGGTTTTTGGATCATTCCCTCTAGTCCTTGCTAGAATGAAGATTGGTAACAGTTGAGGAGATATGGTGCTCCCAAAATGCTACGTGGCTTGGATGCTATGAGTTTACTTTCTCCCAGCCCTGACTTGACAGCCTTGTGCCTGAGCGCTACCACATCAGTGGGCTGATGACAGGGGTTTTTAAACTGTGCCTTCCTCTGGTTTTAGTTCTACTCAGAATATTTTTTTGTATAAGAAATTTTACCTGTGAGATCGAGGAGGAGCAAATTTGTGGAGTTCATGTACTGTGACAGTGAGGGAAGCTGGGCTAGTGGGACCATGTAGTTGCTGTGCATAGACAGATTATTTAATAGTTGAATGCAGTCAAGTAGTCTATTTATAACTTTTTCAGAAGTGTTCAGTAGTTTTCCTTAATTGCTAAACAGCCTGAAAATAGTTCCAAGTCTTACATGAGAGAACCTCTTCTAATTAGTGAGATGACATTCTTTCCTTGTCTCAGCAAAACTCACTTTGGGATTCTGTTAGGTTCTTAGCACCATAGTGTGCTGCAAAAAAGATTTCGCAGAAATCAGCAATGCTTTCGAAGCTAATTTTATTAAAAAAAAAAAAAAAAAAGAGCAAGCCAAAGCAGGAATTTTAGAACTGTATGCAAATAACACTTCTGACTACGTGAATGGGGTTACTCTAATAGTTTGGACCAAATCTTCTTATTTGTGTTAAAGGGCTTTAGCTCATATTCTCATAATAGGTTAATTTACTATTTGGTAGCTGTTGAAGCAAAGGTATTGATACACGAGTGAGTAAATAATTTGTCGTAGAAGTCTACTTCTTAAATTTTTTTTTCTTGAGACACAGACAGAAGTATTGTCTGGTGGGGTAGAGCCTGTACAGACTATGAAGCTTGCTGAGAAAGCAAGGTCCATTGCTCCCTGTCTGGTGCAGTCCCTGGTACCCTGTATGCGTAGAGCATGGGTCTGCTGCTCAGGAAGGTATCCCACTCTTCTGTCTTCTGGGTAGTCTCCAAAGAACTAAAGTGATCGCCAGGCAATACGTTGTACTTGTTTATCACATGAAGATAACGTTGGCATTAGCCACAAGAATACTTTTTGTCTCAGGAAATACCCCTAGCTTGGTTACTTCTTCAAGGCAAAATCCATCTCCATTTCTCACATTTGACAAACACTCTGGGTGAACTATTTTGTTTTTTTTCATGATGTTTCCAGTGTTTCTGGCTGTTACAAACCTTGAAATTGCTGACCAAAAGATGAATGTTCTATAGCTCTAAAGTGAGCCCCAGAAGCAGAACCGATGATGGAAGGTACAGTTTATTATCTAGATATTTAATTTCTGATGCATTCAGTCACTGAAGAAATTAAAGACTTTTTAGTAGTTCTAGATGGAATGATAATTACAAAAGTGATTTATATCCTCTGTCTTCAAGTATTATGTGTACGCTAAGGTTCGTCAAGGAGATAAACAGGAAGAGGGGTAAGCCATAATGAGAAAACTAGTAAAATATTTTCTTATATGGGACTAAACACATGATCATAACAAAATGAGAAATTAAAAAAAAATATAATTGTCTTCCTTAGTTTAATTTACTCTTTCTTCATTTAAATATTAATAATTTAATATTTGTTAAGTATTATTTTTGAGCTGGTACCTTCTCTTGTAATATTCTAGCAGTGGTAATCTAAACTGGAAGAAATTTTCAACTAGCTAATATATTGCTAATAACTTCTTAGACTGCTAAGCAAAACAAGAAAAAGAATATTGTAGATGGATGTTTAAATTATGAAAATGTACAACTACAGAAAACCATTAATATGAAAGAAATAGGACAATTCTGTGCCTATGTACCATAACTGAAAGAGCAAATACAATTCTTGCTAGCTAAGAAATTTTTTAAGGGGCATGTAGGTACACAGAAATAATCAACCACTTCTATTCATTTTAAACCCAGATCCATACAACTATACTCACATTTTTTTTTTTTACATATGTATAGGCCTATACTTGTGCAGACACACACCTGTTAATTGTAGATAGAAGAAATCTGGCAAGCAGAGATGTGTATATGTTTGTCTATGATTGTTTTCCTCTCTGCCCTATTAGAAAGCCATCATTCTATTTCTACTTGTATCTATTGTTGCGGTGCTTATAAAGGCAGCAATCTGATATTGCCCTAGAGACATAATTCACTTTCATATATTGCTGTTCTAAATGCTTTTCTCTCTCAAAACCTAGATCTTTGTTTCTGCCTTGTAATGTGAGATACTGAAGTGAATTGTTCTCATGTATATCTTTGTTCCTTTCACTCTGTATGAGTTGAAGTGGTCAAAGTAATAAGAAAGTGTTAAAGAGAAGGAATAAAGAATTTTGGAAGTTTTTAACCTTAGAAAAGACTTAAAATAAACTAGAAAAAGTTAATTTGGGAGGATAGTTGTACTGGATATATTTCTCATGATGGGTGGTTTATAAAATATTTTGTCTTAAAATACTGAGAAGATTGGAATGCTTTATTTACTTTAAATTAGCTCTATATACTTAAGGCTATATTTATATTAAATGATGTGAGGGGGTGAAAAACCCTCAAACTTTAATACAAGATTTTTAGGAAGAACAATTGTTGATATGCTCAGTGCTACTCTAGCTCTGAGGGGTACGTGAGTGAGGAAGAGAATCCTGAAGAGAGAGAGGTCAAAGATTTCGATACAGAATCATAGAATGGTTAGAGTTGGAAGGGACCTTCAAAGGTCATCTAGTCCAACCCCCCTGCAAGGAGCAGGGACATCCCTGACTAGATCACGTTGCTCAGAGCCTCATCCAGCCTGGTCTTGAACGTTTCCAGGGATGGGGCATACAAAGGAAGGAGTTGTATTAAAGTTTTAACTTAAAAAAGCTTTCTAGGGCAAGTCAGTCCTTGTACTGGAGGGAAAAGGACAAGCAGGAGAGCAGGGTCAGACGATAGTCCCAGCTAACCTCAGAGGTGGTGGAGTTTTCATGGCCACGCCGTAACACAAAGACATTCTTTGTGACAGATAGAAGAGATTTCTAACTTAGTCACCAAGAAGTTAAGGCTTGACTCTAAATTAAAGCTCTTGGTTTACATTTGAGGCTTACATAATATTTAGAAGACAACTTTGGTGTCTTCATTTTCTCAGAGTAAGAAAGAATAGAAGATGATGTCTTAAGTTTGCTCCTATAACTTTAATACCTATAGTGAGTCTCAGTGCAGCTTTGCTGAAGTAGGTTTGCAGTGCATTGGCACTGATTGCTGTGCTGGTGCGAGAAGAGGTCAAATGACCAGTTCTTGGGGACTGTCTTCTCAGTGGTGAATTTCCTTGAGAAGGTCAGTCTGTTGGTTGCCATTTATGTTTGAATAATATTGTTGAGATCTGAGAACTTCTGCTAGCTGCTAGAACTAGCCACTGTGCAGAAACTAATTATATATGATTTAATGATAAAATTTGGAATTCTATTAACTTGGAAAAAATTTGCAAACTTTCCTGATTATTTTCATATCTTCGTGTCTGAACTGCAGAACTAAGCAATTAAGCAAGCTGTAGAAACATTGGCTTTTTAATCTTGTCTGACCTGCATGTAGTCTCACTTTTAAGAAAGGTACTTGTTTTTAACTGTAGGGTCTAGATATCAGGACGAACTCCATTCCGCTTTTAGGGCTAGGCTACTCTTATGTCGCATCTCTACTTTTGCTTCCTGTTTCTTGGCTTTTCCCCTCGCTCTGGACAATGTGCTAATGCAAGAGTGCTTAACCAAGATGCTTTACATCAAAATGTCTTTGTGTTTTGAGAAGCTGGATGCAAAATTGTGGTGTTTGTCCAGTGCAGTTCAGGTGAGTGGTGGGGAAAATATAAGAGCAAACTGTTAGCTAGACATGAAATTGGGCATCCAGGAGCGTTCCAGTCTGTCTTCTAAAGGAATACCGAAACTACATGGAAATAAGTGTGATGGTGTTCATAGGGCAAAGAAAAAAACAGATCTTTGTCCACCCCATGAAAACAATGTCTGTGCCTTGCAGCCTTTGAATCTCCTTTGCGTGATATTTATTTAAAATAAATATAAATTGGTAAAATGTATAGTTTCATCCAGAACAGGTGTGAACTGTCAGCACAACCAAATCACTGGAATTCAGAGCTTTGTACATGGATGGTGAAGCAGCAGCAAATGAAAATGTGGTCCATTGGCAAGACAGCAGCAACTGTTAATTAATTTGGGAAACAAAAGAGGAAAAAAAAATCTCTTAGGCAGCTTGGACTTGACTAAAATAGTACAGCAAGATTAAAATCAGTAATTGCCAGGGGTGTTAATTAGAATTGGGACCACACATACAAAGTGTCTCGCAGAATATACTAAAGAATTCATGTCTGAGTCAGGTTACAGAGAATAATGATTTTGCTGTAGCCTATCTTCTATTAAATAACTTTTCCTGTACATGGTGTTTGTACTCATCAGGGAACAGAGCTTATTAGAACTTAAATGATAGCCGATACATCTGCCTGCATCCTCTCAGATTTTGAACTGCTGTACGTCAGCTCCAAAGCTGCACACTCACAGTATTAAGGATCTTTGAGCCCTAAGGTAGGATCCAGTGTTAATGGAAATTCCTTAATTTTCTTCAGGTTATTTTAAAATTTCTGACAAATCAAATGACATTATAAAGCCTTTCAGCAGATTTAGCTCAGTTTCATTAATCCTTTGGTGGATCATAAATATTTAAAGTTGATTATTTAAAAGGAGAAGTGAGATAAAAAAGGATATTTACCTGTGAGCTAATTTAAATAAAAATATTAATGTATCCCTGCATAGAATTTTCCTTTCTTTAAAGTCTCAGATGTCAACTGAGAAGTTCCAAAAATAATTTTTTTTTTCTCCTCAAAACTTGGAGGAAGACACTGATATAAACCTGAAAACCTTAAAGTATTGTCAGTTCTGCATAAATCATTTTATATTCTCCAGTCACATGGATTTACTGCTAATAAATATTTTGTACGGAAAGTTCATTTATGGTAATCTTCCACACAGAGTAGTGTTAGATTACAAAACTCTTACTAGTTCTCATCTAACTTCTTTTCACTCAAAGACTTCAAGTTTGTGATTTTTTTTTTTTTTTTTGCAATTCCTACAAGAAATCCTTCCCTTCTATCATTGTCATACTATTGTGCCTTGCTTTGGCATGGAAAGGTCCAAGAGCTATGATGACTATGGGCATGATGATGCAGACCTGGAGTTGATGGGGCTTGGAAGGTCTCTTGGGGTAAGCAAGGGTTCTCTGCAGGGTTGACTTTGCCACTCTGATTGCAGAAGCATTAAGGAAATAAACTTCTACTGAATACCAAGTATTTTAAAAAGTATGTTTTCTTCCTCTTTATTATCCTTGAGCAAGCCTGCATTAATCAAAAAGTTTAATTTCTTTAACTGTGGTTAATACACAGCAAAGTGGGGTTGATAAGTCAGTCTTACTTGTATATGCTAAGATTTGGGTTGAGATGATGAATTGTCTAAAACGCTCTGGGTTGTGTGGGCCAGGAGAAAAGCAGCCTGCTTTTCCACCTCCAGTAAGCAGTACCAGCCTCTTCATGTGCAAGCAGGACTTCTGTCCCCTGTAACTCCTCTGAGTCCTTGACTGCTTCTGCTGGGATATGCATATCCTTACTTGGGACAACAAGAGTTCAGAGCTCAACACCACTTTGATCCTGAAGTTTTTAATTGAATGGTGCTCTGCATTGCAAAGGTAAAAGCTGCCTCTTTTTTTTTTTCCATGCAAATAGGTGAAACGGCTCCTATGTTCCATGTTTTTCAAACCAGTCCAGGAGATGGCTGACCTCAATGGGGTGCATGAACCTTTGTAAATTCGTTTAATGGGGCTTTCTATTTGTATTGAGGGCCTAGTCACCCTACTCAAAGTTTGTCCATCTTGTGCCGGAGTTGTGAAGCAACAAGGTTCTACTAAGAAAAAAAAAAAAGATTCCTAGTAAGAGCCAGCATTAAATCAAGTTCCTGTTCTTCCTGTTGGCAGTGTGCAGTCAGGCATAAGGCAGAACCATATGTGCTTCTCTTAAGTGCTGATTTGCTGAAGTGTTCATAGCCAGATTTAAGTGTTCTCCTTTAACTGTTAATAACTGTGTTCTGGGACACTGAGTTATGGTCCAGAAAATCACCGTGCTTTTTCCAATATTTGAAGATGTGGTTTGGTGCTAGAATGAAAAAAAGAAAAGAATTATTTTGATTGTTTAGGTATATTTTGTGTTTATATATGCTAACACACATGAAACTATACGAATGTAATACACAAACTTAACTACAGCACATGATAAGAGGACACTGGACATGTATTTTGTGTACAGTAGAAATTAGAGGGCATGCAGAATAGCAGTACTAAATCAAACACTTATAATTTCTGGTGGCTTTGATAGGATCCCAACCAGCTCTTGTGCTGCACAAGTCGTCTTCCTAGGTCTGCAGTCCCAGTACGCCAAATGCACATGAACTCTGGAGAGGTTCAAAGTCTGGATTCAGGTCTCCAACCTTCAGAAGTCTCTCTGGAACCTAGCTCTACATGTACTTAATAGCAGGCTAAGAGTATTTTTAGTCTACTGTCTTGTTGTTTTTTTTTTTTTAATTTTATCCAATATCTACTTTGAATTATCTGAAAGAGTAATAACACAAAGGAAGTGCTTTTGGCCTTCACCATCCTGCTACAGGAACTGGTCCGCCCTTCGTTTAGCTGTGCTGCACTCAGTTCTAGCCTGTGAGAGGTAGCCCTATCCTGGTAAAAGCCAGTGAGGCATACATTTATGACTGCTTACCTTAATAAGACTAGCTCAGGAAATAAATTTATTTTTTACAAACTCTCCTATGGGAAGAAATATTTCTGAACCTCAAGAAAAAGCAAGCGCAAGACAGGCCGGAAGAAGGGATCAAATCAGCACGGGAATGGGGGTGGCAGTAGCCCAATACAGGGAAGGTAGGTGGAGAGCAGCACTGCAACACAAAATCAGGGTCTACGTTTCCAGTCTTGTTTTCTTTCAAAACAACAGATAAGAAATTTGGAGTACAGAACCATGAATTCCTTGTCAAAATTGAAGTACAATCTGTTCTGCACATCTGTGAATGCAGATGGCCACTGTTCTTAATAATTAAACACAACAACTAACACTTGCTTTGACTGAGGTAAGAAAATCATGTATGTAGCTTGTGTTACTCGTTCAGCTGTCCTGGCTACGCATTTAGCAAAATAGCAGGTGATGAGTATTTTCACAATAACAAGAATCTACATACATGTAGTATAGTTAAAACAAATCTTATCTTACAAAATGTAGCAAAATGGGTGCTAAATGTGAATTTGGTTGTTCTCAGTAAGAAATGGCATCTTTCCCCCATGTTCTGTTACAAACATTTTAGGTCACTTCTATGTTTTGGCTCGGTATAATTTGTATTAAAATATAATTTATAAATGAAGTTGAAAATGTAGTACAGCCTTTTATTATTTTTGTTGCTTTATGGGTTTATTTTCTTATGTGACTTTTCTTCATTAAAATAACGAAAAAGAAATACTTGTCAGATGGGGAAAACCATGGGTCACCATATGACTGGTGCCTGCAGTTATCTGGGAGAAACAAGTACAGGAAAGATAGTACTTGGTAACTTGTAATAAAATGGACAGAAATGTAATTAAAAAGTCTAGGAGGAGGAAATAGTCTCAGGCTAAATGATAAATGAAAGACTATATTAATACCTAGATAGTATTTATAAACTTAAGTTATAGACCTTATTTATTGATCCGGTCTCTTTTGCCAAAGTGTGAAAGTTAAAGAACTGCAGTGTATTTTTTGTGTGTGTGTTTGGAAGGAAAGTGAGCCCAGCCTGTGTGGTAGCACCAGCAAACTGCGATGTCATGCTCCTTCTGTGTTTACAGACTTCTGGCTCGTGTGATTTGTCTTTTCTTTCAGTGTTAGGAAATGCAGCAGTCAATAGTAGGATGAAGTTGTATCTTCAGTTCCTTACCAAGTGGGGTAAAATAAAAAAAAAAAGATTATGACGATCAGAGCATTAAATCATTTAAATTTGATTTTTCAGGCAGCTTTCTTTTTGCTGCTGATATATCACTTTGTTAAAAATGTTTACAGAAAATTCAAGAAAAACATGAGCTTGCATTGAATTGAATGTTCTTTAGCAGTGTCATCCTAATGCAGAAACTCGCTCCCTCTTTCTACAGTGATTGTAGTCAGTTTTCTTTGTTTGCTGTTTCTTTTTTATTGCCATTGATTGGAAATAGCACCAGTGAAGTCAAGAATGCTATGCTGCTGTAAAACTAATGCAACTAAAATGGAAATCGGGATCTGTCAGTGCTGCAAGCAGCTCTCTTCTCTTCAAATAATCCATTTCCTTACACCTTGTGATTTTCTATATCTATTGACAACGCTTTTCAATCTTTTTTTCGAAGTGTAAGGGTAGTTTTTATTGTAATTCAGATGCATGCTCACATCAGTGCTATCTGTAGAAGAAGCTACACTTTCCACTTGTCAGGCAATGTATGATTAAACCTATGGATAAATACTTCTTTTGGGCTTGAATGGTTTCAGCAGATCTATCACTTAACCTGCTTCCTTTGAAACTCTTGTACAGCTTTAGAGCCCTGGGAAGATATTGCTCTGTCAATAATGGGAACACAGCTCTCTATGTAGATAAGGAATGAAATAGACCTTCACTACCCATATAACCACAGATTCACCTTTATTTACCTTTGAAAAGAAATCATCTGCTCTGCAAAATGCTAGTCTAATTACTTTTCTGTGAATACAGTCCAAAATTCCTCTAAACAATACTGTGCCAGTACAAGCTTTTAGTATTTTAATTTGAATTGCTAAAATTGATATTTAAAATGGGGCTTTGTTGTGGTTTCACTGTAGTGCTAGAGGGAGGGAAAAAGGCATTAAAAAAAAAAATCACCATGAGAAATTAAATACTAAATAGAAAATACAGCTACACTATCCAGAGCATAACTGAAGACTTTTTTTGGAGGAAAAAAAAATATAAATGCTGATGAGAAGGCAGGCAGATAATTGGGTGTATATGTGTACAATGGAACTGTCTTGCTAACTGCAACCAGTCCAGCCTGGTTGTGAACTTTGCTAAGGCATGGACTAAACAAAAGTGGCGTGTCTTGAATTCTGTCTTGACTAAAAGGACATGAGGCAGAGCCACAAAGCAAGAGGCTGATCATAGAGAAGGATGCAGAACCTGGCTGGAGGAAGGATTGTGGGAGTAGAGGAAGGTCCTGAAGATCAGAAGGATGTGTGGAGGCAGATGCTGAAGTGACACCCAGGACCAGTAGCTACGAGCAGCTGCACAGCATGAAGTGATGTGACTTTCTGACCAACCTGCCTGGCCCTCCCTCTTTTAGAAGGGACCTAGTGCTGAAATGGTGGTGTGAATGTCTGAAGTAAGTAGGATAAGAGCTCTAATCTCAGTTTCTTAAAAAAACCAGTATCTCGGTGCATTACAGGTTACTTACTCTGGCACACCCCTGGCTTCCCTCCATGTCAAAAATAATTTGCTTGAACAGGCTTAAAGTGATTAAAAATCTTTATCTGAAATAACTTTTCTCTATTGTGTCAAAATGGAAGGTACCAATTTGTTTGTATTAAGGTATTTAACTTGTAGTATAGTTGCTACATGAAAGATAAACAAGACCTATATACGCACTCTGCGCTTCAGATAGCTTGTGTTGGTTGCTGACAGATTGTACGGTAATAGAAGTAACTCTCCCGGAAAGTTCTTCATGCTCTTCAAGGCCAGGAAGATGGTAAGTTAAGGCTTTCAGAGAGCTTGCGTGCACATTCTCTGTTTGTAGGCTCTTGATTGCACTTGTAGCTGAGGTGTTACTTGAAGTTGATGATTCAGTTAGTCCAGCCGCATGTTCCTTTTGTAACCTCAGTCCTTCATGTGCGGGTACATTTCTGGGGTTTATTTACCCCGTTTGGTGTTTGCTTCCAAGCGATTATTTAGAAGTGTAAGGGAAATATATACTGAAGACTGGAAAAGCAGTCTGGAGGATTGTAGCAAAGTTTCTTGCAGCAGAGTTGAATGATGGTATTTGTCACAATTTTAGGGTCAACGTTGGGTTGACAGGGATAAAAGTCAGCCCAGTGTTGTCGCCTTAATCTGTGAGACTGCGTTTTCCTCTGTTTGCAGGAATGTTAACCATAGTGTAGAGATCAGTTAGGGAAGGCATACTGAAAAAAAGGGGGGGGAAAAAAACCCCCAAAACTTCAAGCTATTGCTACAAACAGAGCTAGCTCTGGAAACGAACATTTATATACTGTGACATCCAAAACCCTTTGATTGTATAGACTTTGATGTACACCTTTCCAGTGGTGTATCAGATCAGTGCAAATACAGGAACAAAAAAGCCATTTAAGGAAATAAATAAACAAGCTGTGGTCATCTTCATTTGACCTGCTATGAGGTATGTACAAAAACTGTCAGCTTTGTTTCTCCTACTTGGCAAAATATGAGGTCAAAACATGTAAACTGTTTTTATTATGAAACATGGAACTTTTTTTACACAGTTATTAAATTGCTTTCCCCACCAGTCATACTGACTAATGAGCTTGTAGTTACTCTGAGCTTCAGAAAGCTTTAACACAAAATCTAAAGTTTTACTGTGCACTTTGCATGTCTGAATTTTGCATTCAGCTGAAATCTTTGGCCTAAGGAGGTAAATTTTTTCAAGCCTTGAAAACTAGGAAATGAAACCTGTAGAAAATGCCACGCTATAGTGGAGCTGCTCGAGAGCAGTGTGCAATGAGATTATTTGACGCTGTGCATACTCAACCCCTTTTGCCAAAAGGAGATGTAAGGCAGTATATCCCCATTAGCAAGTGATGTGGCCCCATAGAGGTCTGGTAGAGGGGAAGAGCTAGTTTGACGTTGTTAGACCTATGTTAAGTGTGCTGGAGGGGAGGTTATTCTGTAGTATCTGTGGTTGGGTCCTGCTGGTTGAGAGAAGTGCTTTAGAGCAGCTCCTGGATGCTGCCTTTTTTCTCAATTTTCATCCTCAAAGAATTCCCTTCATGTGCTTCAAGAGTACTCCATTAGGCAAACTAAAACAGTACTGATCAGAAGTGTCTCTGTAAAAACAGCAAAAGTGACAACCCATCATCCATTCTTGTTGTGTTATAAAGACCTGGATTCTGTCTTGCGCTATCTTCCTTTTTCCAGAAGACATTGGGTGGTGTGGTGGGAGTTTTAACCTGCGTTTGGAAGAACACTGCATATTTTGTTGCATGGTTCAATGTGTTATCTCACTCATGGAGCAGAAGTGTTTTTATCAGGCTGTTTGTCACCGTTCTGCTCTGGGAAAATAGTCTGTGGGAGAACAGAGGACTCTTCTGAGATAACATGAAGCCTTGGAAACCTTTAGGCAGCCTGCCATGATTTGTAGGAACATGCCTGGTATTTATGTGTAGGCTGGGAGTGGGCTTTTCTCCTTCCCTTGATTCTGCTTGGCACAAGCAGGAGATGGTTTTGGTGGGGATAAATTGCTCAGGTGTTGTGACACTTCTAATAAGGATGGTGGTGAAGACAATTGCAGGAGAACTTGATGATTTTAACAACATCACCTCATGTTTGGAGGAGTGTGACATTTAGCTAAAATTAAAATTTAGAAACATCACAGAGTCAAAGCAGCAGTTAGTATTGATTTTTGTATGTAGGGAATCTTTGTTGTGTAGGTTGTTTGATTTTCCTGGTTCATAAATTATAGTCCCGCAGAATTTTGTTTGGTTGCTCACTCTTTGGCTTCCAGCTTTGCTGCCTGTAGATCATCCTTGCTAAGTAATGGCCTCCCCTCAAAATCCTTTCTAGATCTCAGAAAAACCTGAATGTGTTTCAAGAAAGAAAACTTTAAAACTTTTAATTTCATTTTCAAATTATTACTTGATAGAATTCAGAACATGAGGTAGATATCACTGTTGCCCTAGGCTTTTAATAGCTGTATTTTTGTCTGCAGAAAATGTGTTGGTGTGCTGGTCTAGCTTTTTTTGCCTTGTCAGATATCAATATATCAGTAGTGAGTCATGCTTGTATGTGCCTCCTCTGATAATGTCTTCTTTAAAAGACATTAATGTAATCATAAGGTTGGGTAACGTTAATAGTGATATGTACCAGAGAGATTCTGTCACCTGTTGCGGTAACGATTCTTCTGGATGCCACTTTGTAATTATACAAATGAATGGAAGATGTCTGTCTTGGTTGGGTTTTTAATTGATTGGATGGCACAGGTTGCTAATTGAGTGAGAGAGAGCATTAAAAGCCCTGTGTGGGAGTGCTTCTCATACTGTTCCTGGGTTTTTTGTATTTTATTGATGTTTCTTCTTATTAATTTCCCTAAAAACTGAAGGATAAAAACCCAGACCAGGAGAAGCAGAATCTTCTTGCTTTCACTGTTTCTCAACAAATCAAGTAAACACAAAAGGAAGATAACTGATACTGAAAGATTATGTTAAAAATAAGCATATACATGAATTGTGATCTTCTTAATTTTCCAAACATGTCTGTTAAAGAAACCAGAAAGTGGAGAAGAATTATTTATTTATTTATTTTTTCCAAATAAGATATTTATGCAACAAAAAAAAGAAGATTCAGGCTGGCTAAAAGCATTTGGAAGTCTACTAACAAAAAATGAATTCCTTCATAAGTCTACCGTGGTGCAATGCATCTATGTAAATAGTAAAGTTAACAAGATCGGGTCCATAGCAATTAAAGCACACTCGTTAAGTTAAACACTTTGAACTGGAACATCAAGCATCTATCTTGACTTCAGTGGTACAATAAGAAATACTTATTCCTTGAAGGCATGAGAGACGGTTCCAGTACCCCAGTGGCCTGGGCATTTTGTTGGAAAGGGAAGACCAGTATTGACTTGTCTGTTTGGATGTACCTTTGGCTATTTGTGCAAGCTGAACAGCTCCAAGGGGAGAGACGACTCGGAAATAACCAATAGTGAGCCATTCAATACTGAAAGGAAAAAAAAACCACACTACAAACTGCTTCTTAAGACTGTCTTCCCTGGACCTTTTCCTCAGTTACACAAGGAAATGTTGTTCTACAGTCTGGAATTATTTGCAATTCCTCTTAACTTGGAGATCGTCTCCCTGTCTGGCATCTTCAGACCAGTCCTTCAGAAAGCCCATTAGTGGCTTTTCTCTGGTATGAAGTGTCTCCTTTTATAACAACCTTCATCCTCATTTTGTCTATATTTTTTTCTCAACATACTAATTTTTAAGCTTGTTCCCCAAGGTACACATATGTTTCTGTTCCCTGAACACTTAAACATTATTAATTTATTGCCACTATGCTGCATGTGCTACCACCTCTTTTAGAGATAGAGATGACATCAGTATCTTTCACTTGTCCTTTTCCTTCACTGTCTTTTTCCCCAGAAGAGCCTTTGACCTGTTCTGTGCGTGGATGTTGTGGTCCAAACTAGAGCTGGTTTTTAAGTGCTTTAGGGTCTTCTGTGAAGGACAGGAAATGTGAAAACCCACTGATGGGGGAGTGGAAATCGGACTAAATGCCATCTTCTCGCCAGCAGAGAAGATGAAATGTATAGCTGAAATGTTAATGTCTAAGTGGATTTTTATTAGAAATAGGTCTCACAGATGCTAATTCAGATGTCAGAGGTTGGTGGCAATATCAATAAAAAGCCAGCAGTGTGGCCATTATTCCCTACTCTGGTGCTGCCACGTGACAAAAATAAGCATGATAATTTTATAGCTTCTTTTTTCCTGCCCAAAACATAGCTACATTAATCTGAAAGACAGCTGATTTTTCAAGGTCAAAAGTCCCTAGCTACAAATTGATGAGCTATTATGCGTGTCTGTGGTTTCTTTGATGGTTCTGTATTAATAATATGTGTGTGGAACAGGCCATAAAAATTCCATTTAATGGTATTAAAACATACTGGGACATTTAATCAGGTTAGAATTCCTGTCAGCTGGCTGTAGGCACGGTGTTGTTCAGTCCGTCATTATAAAGTGTGCAGAATATAAAGATGAATGCCTGTTACATCAGTTCAGGTTTCACTGGAATGACCTTTTTGTTTTGAGCGTTTGGCTAATGGTTCTGTGGAAATACGTTGCCCAACTGTGGGTACACTGCTGGCTTGCATGTAGTCTGCTTTTCCTACTGCAAGCAAACTTACATAGGAAGAGAAAATGTTTCCAGTGTCACTAAGGAAGCTTTCGTAATAGGAATGTATACATTTTGCAGAAAAAAAAATGTATTAAAATGCAGATTGTTTCATCAGCTTCCACTGTTTAGTCTTTAAGGAATCGCTTTGCTAGGAGTGCGGTGCACGTGGCTGGTCTTAAGCAACCTTACCATTAAAATGAATCTACATTAGAAATGATTGCCATTTAAGTAGTTATTTTGAGGTACTGAGAGTTTAACTGGGTAACAAAAAAGGTGATATTTCTACCAGGATTAGACTGTATGTAAAGTCTGTGAGATAATGTTGTGTGTAAAGTCCCATTACACAAACGCCAAGGTAAATTGTCCCTTTTAAAACTGAATTTGAAGTAGCTGCAAAAGCAAATGAGTCTGGGAATGAAAATAAGCCTAGAAATTGGAATTGCACTTTTATGTACATTATATTTCTACATGGAGTAAATGGTTTTAAGAACAAAGATTTTCTTAATACAATCAGTCCTGATTTTGAACAATTTAGCAGCTTATTTTTTTTGGCAGATGCTTCAGGAAAGGAAAAAAGTTTGTTTTTATGCTGGAAAATCTGGATATAGTTCTTGCCTCCATTTTTTAAAGTAATACCTTGAAAAAAATCTGACATTTTTTGTCACTGTGATGGTCTTATTACTTACAGGGATTCACTTTAAGTGCAAAATACTCAGCTTAATAAAATAGGTTTTAATGGATGTTTAACCTATTTCAATCTTGTTAATAATTTATGATACTTTAAGATACTTTCTATTTTGTACATTTGTGTTTATATGTGTTTAAAACCTTCTCAAATGTGCTTTCATTATTTTTATAATGAAAAGTCAGATCCTTCCATTCCTTCTGCCTGTCATTCTGGTAATGCCCAGTAGAAGCATCTGCTGTCTTGAGCATCAGTTTGTAATTTACCCTTTAATAGGGTTTTTTGGTTGTTTTTTTTTCTCTCCCCAGAAAGGAAGGGAAGTAGCATGGATAAGTTCCGTCACTTAGGGTAAGCTCAATGTCACTTTGCCCACCTCGTTGGCAGTTCTTGGTTGGGGTTTGTTATCCCTTTTGCCAGAGACGGGCTGGCCAAAGGGTGATTAATGCTCCTGCCTGCCAAGACATGGACTGCTTCTACCCCAGCCCGCTGCACTTCTCTCCTGAAACCACAGCCAGTTTGGCTCCTGGTGAAGAATTTGATGGAGGCAATTCTCAAATGCTAGGTTTTTTGATGATACAAACCTATTACGTTAGCTGTTCTGGCTGAGCTGGAGTGAGGGAGGAGGTTCTCCCAGCCAGCTTATATAAGTGGAAAGCCTTCAGTGGTTTCAAGGTGAAACACATCTATTTGCTACATTCCTGAATAATTAAATAATTGCAGTAGTGCTAAGGAAGCAGAAAGAGCAAAGATCTGACTCTAAAGGCTCCTCTGCTTCCAATTTGAGTGCTGTTCATCACGTTTCCCCCCCCCCCCCCCCCCATTAAATAATGGGAAGAATTCTTCTTCAAAATATTGAGAAGAGTAATAAGGTGTTAAATGGGATATAGCGAGTGAAGTTCAGTGGATAAATGGTATGTTACATCATGGCACCTTGTGAGGATAGCTGTTGCCATTTTTCAGCTATTTCTGATGAGATGATGATACCCCCAGTGAAAGGCATCTTAGGAAAACATGGGGAAAATGGAAGGATGTATGGCTTTGATTTCAGTATCTTTATTACGACGTATCCCTATATTCTTTCTTAATACAGAGCATAAGAGAAAGGGAAACTCAGGAGATTATTAAAGGCTTTTTATTAAAGTGATACAGCTCCAAATAATTGTCTTTTTCATAAATACAATAAAAGCTAAAGCTATTTGGCAAGTAAAATCCTGGCTAACTGAGCGCTTCAGAAAAACTGTTTTACTTGTGAGTACTGGATGTGCTAATTGCATGATCTGACGCCTCACAGGAAGAAGTGTCTGGAGAGATTCCTTACGAAATATCAGGAGGTGTTCTGGCATAGTCTTATGGAAAATCTCTCCAATAAATGGCCATTGTAAATGGCCTGGGGGTCTCCAAAATGACAGCCACCTTACAGGAGGGCAGTAGTACTGCATTGGTGGGCAAGTAGTGTTCACTCATTACATCATGTTGGTTTTTTTAACATACTTTTTATTACTAGCCCACCAGTGATTGCTAGTAATATATCAGACTCTTATTTTCACTGTATTTTTAAATAATGACTGCTAATAATTATGACGTGTCATGTCACTTGTAGCTGACAGCAATATGCTGGTAACGCTTAACTTAAAGCAGCATCACCGCTTCTTAAAGAAGCGTGCTTAAGGTACCGCGTGATGGGAAGCTGGGCAGTGAGTACGAGGGAAGGGTCTCCTTTCATTTATGCACTTATGCATTGCAAATAAAGCTGCCAAGAACAGCGAGTTGTCTTTCCTTATGCTTCGTGTATGAGCGAGAAGGGATCTCCTTGGGCTCCTGCTTGCGTACGTTCACGCCCGGGTCAATTTGCAGATAAGGGCACCTCCGTACCTCCACGGCTCTGTGCTGCCCAAGAAGCTCTTTGGTCTCCTGAAGGACTGTTTCCCTGCATATTTTAGTTTTTTTCTGTAGGTCCTGTGCAGGAATTTTACTACTGCTTGTGGGATGGCAAAGAAGGCTTTGCCTCCTGCACTGCTTCCTTTCCAGGAAAAATTAGCAAAGTTTTCTTGATTTAAGTATTACCTTTCTTTGAAAGCTGAATAGAGATTTGCTGTCTCTTCCTGTTATGGTGGTATACCTGGATATACCTATTCTACCTATTTTACAAGTATGCTTTTCCCAGACAAAGAATAATGCTAAAATAATGTCTGTCTAAAAAAAAATAAATTATAGCACCAGGCCTGGTACCATCTTGCACAGTTGGACACGTGCCAATTCATGTTACTAATGAATACATTCCTTGATAATTTTTTCATTTACAACTGCAATTAGAAAAAACTATTTCTCCAGCTACATGTGGAAAAAAAAAAAATAAATGATTGTGGATAACTCAAAATGCTCCAAAAGAGTCACCTTATCTGCTGAGTGCTGACTGAAGTTGGTGAAGCTGGGTAAAAGTCTGCTGCTCAGAGGGAGAAACAGCTGTCACTAAATGTGACACTCCGTCTTTTGTAGAAACAATTAGAGCATGCAAATTTTTATTCACTTATGCAGCCTGCACCTTCACTTCTACTGATACAAACATATGCATTTTAATAGTATTCCATAGTTTTTATAGATCTCCTAGCTTATGACTACTTCGGATATGTAACTCCAGAGTCCAAGATGTATCTGCTGATTTTATTATCTTGTTATTTGTTGTATACCAAAATATTTTAAGTTGCTTGTACCTAAGCTTTATTTTTTTTTTTTGTTTTCAGGTAAAATACCAGAAAAGCAAAATTCAGATTAGTTACTCTGTTTTTTTCCTCTAAGTATACCTGTGTGGCACAATGCAGAGTTTCACCCTCCGTGGATGCAACTTTCAATATATTACTACTTACGTTATTACAACTGTGTCATAAAACATGGAGACTACGTGGTGCAGCCTGAGCAAACATTGCAGCATGCTGTTATATTCTGGACCTTTGGAATTTAAGTGCTAATTAAACTGCAATGTGCTTTCTGCACGATGCAAATCTGGAGGCTTTGCATCTCTGATTATAGTCCACAGCCATCCTGTGGACTATGGTGCACAGGGGTTAGGGGCTCCTCTGGCTGGGACCTGAAATTAGGATAGTGTTGTAGCCCCTATAATATTTTCTGCTTAACAATAAGGAAGGTCGTGATGCAGGAAAGGTGCATGGGAGAAGGATTGGGAGAAAACATCATGAGGAGAGGCAGGAATTTCACCTCCAAATGTGGATGCTCTCAGTTTTTCTCTGTGAGGTTACTTGGAAGGAAGAACCAGTCATGAATGGGCTGGAGTTTTTGCAACCAATTCAAGATTTGCACCCTGAGTCATATTTCCTTGTCATGTCAAGGCTTCAGATATGGAAATCTGAGTTTCCTTCTGAGGAGAGAGGTGAGGGATCTGCCAGCAGTGGGCTTTGTCCATGTAAATGATCTGTAGGGATAATATGAACTCACCAGCTTCATATGCAACACAGATCTCTATTCTTAGAAATTAGTGAGTAGATGTTTCTGAATTACAAAAACCCTAATAAAAACCTACAGCTTCCTGTAGAGCAACTTACCATCAAAAAATTGCAGACTTACACTGATTTCTATGATATTTCATATTTTCAACTTCAGAAATTGCCAAGTATTAGAAAAACATACTGTACTCTGGATTCTTATAAGTCATTGCAATCTGGTACGTGAAGCCATTGTATAAGCCAAATAACATCTGTTACTCAGATATTATAACATTTTATGATCCTAAGTATTTATGAGCATGGAACCTGACTGCAGAAAAGGAGCTTGTGTGGTGAAGCCAGTCAGCTGCAACTCGAACCTTGCTAGTTTTTGGAGTAGTCTTTTTTCTTTTCCTTACCTTACCCTGGTGTAAATACCCTGCAACAGATCAAAAAAAACCCAAAAAAAGAGTACATGAAACAAAAGGAGATAATATCTTTGAAAGGATGTTTTTTGGGGGGTCTTACAGAATATTAAATTGAAGGACAACTATTCTGTATGCATAATGATTATAAAACGTATTTTGAGGTTGATAAAATGCCATGCAAAGTAACTGGGGGGGGAGGGCGGGGGGGAAGAATATAGAGCAAAGAACATATTCATAGAATTTAGCTCTTGCAAATTGGTAGTGCACTCATCCTGTTTTCAATTATTCATTGTTTTGACTGTTTCCTAAAGATATATTTCAGCCAGTGCATTTTTTCAGGTTCCTTACTAGAGGAATTTGCTTCAATTATTCAGTATCTATACTTTCACATGTGAACTGTTTTTACTGCTCATGGAGAGAATAAACTACTCTGAAATAGATTTTAAAAATCTTTAGCGAATATTTTTGTATGCAAAGTCATTTGCTTGGGTAAACTTACAATGTAAATGACATAAAAATGTGGGAGAAAATGTATTTGTTAAAGGATGTGGAATGAAACGCAGAAAAAAAATGTGCTGTATTTGTGTGTGTTAGAGTAAAGTCTAGAACCTTGTTGCCTGATATGTCCGTCATCTGAAACATGTTTAAGATGGTGATTTCCAGATAGTGTAGCCTAAGTAATTTTGAGGCTTTTTTCCTCATATTCTAATTTCCTCTTCATTGATGCAAGGAATAAAACTGGATTATGAAATAAGCTATCAAAGGTTCAGCTTCTTGCATATTTTCCAGAAATTTCAGAGTATCCTGGAAATACAGCCTAGAGTTTTCTCTGTCAAAACTAATGAGGCTGCTGTGTAGAGTGTGGTTAAGCATCTCTGTGTGTAAGTATTGTATGTAAGCGCATCTCCAGGTCTAAGCCTGGGTGTATTTGTGCTGTTTAATTCAATTGAGTTATAACTGCATGCAGTGTCATAAAATCCTATTGTTTCTACTATCTCTTAAGAATTGTGACTTCACTTAGGACACTTCCAGTTACTTGTAACAGTCTGACTTGTGAATCATTGGTAATTTAGCATAATCAATTTTGTCAGGATTTGTGAATTTTCAAAAAGTTAGCAGACGCATTTACCTAAGAATAACCCAGAAGGGTGTTAGATGCCATCAGCTGTAATGATTGTGGTCTAAAATGCTATCGCTGGTGTTGGAAGCCCCAGAGGTGGTAACGACTGGAACCTGGAAGAGCCTTGTATGGAATCAGTGTTTTATGCTCATGTGAGTCTTGCACGGTTCCCCAGACTACTTTTGCTGATAGCTGGAGATGTGATGGATCAACTTTTGGTGTGGCTTGCTACACCCACTTTATGTTGAAAGAACTAGTTACTTTTGCTGGATTTTATGTCACTTACTAATTGCCTTATTGCTCTCTAATATTTATCATTAATATCTCTCTACTCCACAAGAAAATTGTTGAATGGTTAGCAGCTCACTAAATGTGAGAAAACTGAAGTACATTTCAGTGGTATTTGTTTGTGCTAGCACTTGGTATTTCAAACATTTGATGCTAAGAGCGCTTGAGAAGTAACCCACTGGTGAGTGATGTGATGTGTGTTCACTGGCACCTGAAATCCTCGGTGAGCTCTGGTGAGGGATGGCATTCCCTGCTGTAGTGTCATAAACAGTGTTTTCCAGGGGCACAGTGCACATGATATTAGGAAAATCATTTGGAAATGATAGCTAGCAGTCAAGGATTATTGTGAATGCTGAATAAACATCATATTTTTGTTAGCAAATGGCATCAACGTTATGGAACAGGGTATGTTGTACAGCAGTTGTCCTCTGAGTTAACTATTTATCTGCTTAAAGCTCTAAAAACCTATTTGATATCCTTTTCTGTTTATTATTATGCTATAAATAGCAGATAATTTTTATGAAAAGACTACATACTGGTGTGTATAACTTGTATGACACATTTTGGAAGTGATGGGTTTTTTCCTAGTTGTGTCTGGTTGAAACCACTAGAGATATTCGTTGTTCCTCACCTTTTGTGGATTAATTGACTCCAATAATCTTTCTGGCGATGGACAGAAATAGGAAGATAAATATGCATTGCTGGAGAGACAGCGTGAATTTTTTACACATAATGATATATTTTTACAGTGAAGTAAGAGAGTCTTTAGAGCAATATGTTTTAACTCTAATCAGTTTTGATTAGGGGTCTGGAGAACCTAATAGCAGCTCACTGAGATGTTGATAATCTTAAGTTTTGAAATATTGCTTTGAATGACAATTTAAAAGATCAACAGATAACTCTGAACTCTTATAATCACCTACTAAAGACATATCCTGTATTTTTTGCTTATCTTCCAAGTCTTCTGGAAGAGTTAAGGACCTGATGTTCACAAGCTTGCAGGAAACTGTGATTGGTATGGAAACTGTTACACAATGATGATCTGCTAAAAGGCAAATAAAAACGATATGGGTGTCACCAAGGGCGAAAAAAGCATATGATGCTCAAAGATGAAGGTGAATTAAGCATACGAGGAGTTTTTATTGTTAGTATGCTCAGTGGCTACATGTTCACAAGCTTTTTTACAGCCATGAACTCTTATTGTTTCCTGAAGGAAGCCAGGCAAATATTGACTTTCAATTCAGGGTCTTGTTTTCAAGTAGATGAATTTTATGGAAGATACAGAATTGCAGCTTTAGGTAATACAAGTGTCTGAACGTTATCCTAAAAAGCCATAGAAGCTGAAATCCCCTCCTAAAGGATGATTCTTCATATTTACACAATTTAGCTAGCTCCATCTAAGAGTACAATTGACTAGTGGTAAGAGAGGTGAGTACTGTGAGTATGTATTTGTGGAGTTCTCAGAAAAATCCTTTCCCTGCTCTGCAATTTGCAATGACTTCTTGTAAAGTTGATATGTGTTGAATGAAAAACCCATTTATCATGTTGAATTTTAATTTGAAGAGATTGTTACTCTGAGTGTGTGGTAGCACTAAGTAGGAAGTGATATTCTGATGTGGTTTTTCATAGCTGAAAAGCTGTATCCTGAGTCAGGATGATATCTCAATCTCAAAAATCTTTACAAGCAAAAAAAAACCCCTGCTTTTGTCAGTTACTTCACTATTTTTTTGGAAATTCACTTTTAGTGAAACTTGGATTTGCATTTATGACAATGGAATGTTTGAAAACACTGCATGAAAGAGTGTCAGGGAACATGTTAAATTCTATTTCAAATGCTTTTTTAGGTTTTGACAAAGTGTCTTTATCTGTTAAAAAATAAGCATTTTACCTAAAAGTTCCCCAATAGCTAGCATTAGATATCCGCCCTTTAGGGTGAACATATTTGCAAGTTTTTTTTACCATATTACTTACAGCTCACAGAAGGGATAGACAAATTTTTTTTGGTGAGGCGATGGATGCCATCAGAATGAATATCTGCCATGACAGAATACTACAGAATTTGCCTATTTTAGTAGTGCAGAATTTGCCTATTTTAAGTCTAATGCAAATTTTCATCCTTTCACTTGAGGTGTGAGTTCTGGGGGCCAAATAAGCATTAAAACACGCATAGAGTATTTTAAATATTGTCTGAATATTGGTATTTTTACTAAATAGTGCAATAGATTAAGTGGAGTTTTTACTTTCTTTAAAGCTTCATGCTGCCTGAGCTTGGGTTTTAGTGCCTTGCAGGAATTCACCCTCCAGATTCTGTGACTGTATAACCAATGGATTTCCTACTGTACTGATTAATCTTGTAATGTTGTTATTCTGTTGTGGCTTACTAGTGCTGTTAAAGATTCTATTAATAAATTCCTGGAAATACATTTTCATTCAAGCTTCTACATTGGTCCAGATCGAGGTAGTTGTTTGTCTATACCTTGGCACTTCCAGGACACACTTGCAAAGATATAAGAGCATCCCAGAGTTAAAGCATCAGCAGAGTGAAAACAGAAAATGAAAACTGGAGGATATGCTCTTTTATTCCGACTACCTTGAGTGATGTTAAAAAAATTAATCTTCCCAATATATCTAATTTAAATAATGCGGTGGATCTAATGCTTATTTTAAAGAAAATTGTGTCCTTAATCTTTAGAAACCTTATATCAAATTTTACTTCAGCTGTTACAGTTAACCATTGCTTTTCTGTGGATGTCTCAACAAGAGAGGCAAGTACTTACCCTTCAAGAATTTGCATGCTCAGGCTGGTATGTTAATACAAGATGAGAAGTTTCTAAGCCCAAATGCCAAAGTGATGACAGATGTAGGAGTGCTCAAAACCTTAAAGTTTACAGTATATCAACCAAAACAAATTAGAAAGTGAAATATATACAACAGGGCTAAAATAATGAGGAAAATAATTAATAGAGTGATGTAAGTTTTATGTTATTCAATCAACTTCTGTGCATGACATGTTTTTAAATATATGATTGAATTTAAATCAGTATTTCCTATTACAAATGCTAGAATTATCCTTTCAGTAATAAAAGTCATAATTTAGAAAGTATAAAGAAGGAGCTTAGGCATTATAAAATTTTATATGAAAGGTATGTATTTCTTTGTGAGGTGGATTATGTAACTACATCTTTAAATATCTGGATACATATCTAATAGCCCTCACTCAAAGAGAAATAGAATAAATGATTTTAAAATAAGCTAATAGTTTTTCAGAGTTGTTCTATCACAGGCTAACTCTTCTGAGGAAAGACATTTAATTACATTTGAGTTAGCAGAGAGGCATGGGATAAGCAGAAGTGATGCAGCTGCCAGACAAATTTAGCCTCTGATACTGCAGGAACCTGAAACTTCGATGTAGCTTCAGTCACGAGCTATTTAGACCAGTTTGATGCTTTTTCAAAGCAGAGCTGTTAATTTCCAAGCCAGAAATTTGCGAGGAACAATCTCCCCATCTCTACTTTTGACCCATACAGTAACTGCCAAGCATGTGTCTCTGCAACATATATGGACTGGAGAATGGTTTTAAGTTGTGTACCTATGCTTCAGACCTCTTCTAAAACGTTGGACTGAGAATTAGTTTTGTGATTGGTGAAAAGTTACTTTACATAAATTAATGTACTAATGTACTTTACATAAATTAATGTACTAATGTACTAAAATGCGCTGAGAGATGCAACGTGCTCTACTCCTGGGGCGAGAAAGGATCCGGTGATATCTGACTGCACTGCTTGCCTGTACCGTCTACCTCGTGTTGTGTTGTGGGGAAACGTGAAGTTTCTCTACGTGGTGCAGTTGGCTGTGAGGGAGAGATTAACAAAACTGACTCCTTTTGGTGCAGGAAGATGTGTGTAGTGTTGGTGGGCTGGCATGGCATTCACCCTGAACACAAACATGTTAAAATAGAGAATAATCTAAATTAATATTATCAATTCCAGAATACTGTCCTCTGTGGAAATGTTACTCTGAAATAAAACTTTATTATGGTTACTCTACTAACTTGAATAACTGCATTCCTGGAATATAGATCTGCTAGGGCAAGGTCTGTATGCAGGTATGCCTCTTTCCCTCATTTCTTCTTTTATGGCCAACCATAGAGTTTATTTGTCCATTCAAAATATTTAACTCCCTTTTCTCCTAGAAAGTGGGTAACTGCTTCAGATGAGATTTTTTTTTTTTTTTTTTTTTCTTTTTTT